>OX457029.1:29920947-30118651 GCA_949752745.1 Protula sp. h YS-2021
CAAATATCACACACGAATAAGTCTGAAGTGCTTGTTATCGCCAGCTTTTGTCTGTGTGTTATTTTTCTCTCTTTTTCTTGCACTGAATGAGTTATTCATGTTCAAGTAATTTTAATTCGAAATAAATAAAAATACTTAATTTGTCATTTGCAGTGTGTTAATGGTAGTTTTCGGGCAGCTCGTCAATGACTTGGCGCTTTCTTGGCATCATTACCGTTAACTGCTTAATTGTTTCTGTCTTGAAACTTCCCTTCTTGAGGCGAAATTGATTGTTTGCAGGTGGTTAATTTTGTCTCATTTTTTTTAGTTAGAAGTGTAGAAAATAAGTTGTGAATGTAATTCGCTAAAACAAAATTATTTGCTAAGTACATTCATTGACAGCATTCACGTCAGGTTTTAAAATATTGCGTGCATCTTGACGCAGACCCCTTAGCAGTGCTGTGTCCAATTTTCAGATCTTTTGGAAGTGAAGAATTTTTGAAAATAAAAAGTTTATTCCTGTAAACATATTATTTACATCCAACTGCCCACAGGGCCCTCAAATCAGTGAAGTACGCAGAAATTTAAAAAATAAAAGCAGGGCTCTCAAAATTTCTGCGTTCATTTTTGGAATCTTTCAGCGTTGTAGTTTACCGTATCTTACGCCAGCAAGCGAATGCTGAGTGACTCTTCTTCACTTTGTCGTTGCATTCTATTTACGTAGTTCCGTTGCAGTTGGGATATGGTTCATCTTAGTTCGAATGACCATCCTAGTGTCGAGTTCTGCCTGAGTGAGCTGGGATATTACATTTTCCTGAGTTATTTTGGAATTCTGCGACCAATCCCAAAACGCTTTCAGACGTTTAACCATGTCATTATTTTAAGTTTTTTTTGGCAAGTATATATTCCGGTTTTTATTTGTTTTTGTATCCCCCGTGAAACGGAGGGATATAGTTATGAGCTCGTCCTTCTGTCCGTCTGTCTGTCCGGCCGACTTCTTATAGAAGGGTATGTCATAGAAACCTGAAACCTTGCATGGTGAAAATATATATATTGAAGATGTGCAGAGTGGCATTATTGTCAAAATGGGGGAAAATTTACGTTGACCGGTCAACTATTACTTTAAAGGTAAATCAGGGAATATTAAACCTGGATTGTGAAAAATATATAAATTGAAGTTGTTATTTTGAATCTGTGCCAAAAATTCACGAGAGGAAAGTTGTCAAAAAAATCGTTAATTTTTTTCTGTCACTTTTTCGTGCATTTTACTTCACGGGGGATCCTGCCGTACTGAGACTCTAGTTTCTGTTGCGCAAAGTGGTCTGTTTTTAGTTCAATGCAAATCTGTTGAGAAACGATTTCGCGGAACACGGAAATACAATGTATTTATTCTTTGTAATTTTTGTAACTAACAATGCATCTGCATTCGCGTATAAACGCTAGATGCGACCGCATTCATGTTTATACGCTTCGTGCACTAACAACTGTTCCGCAGCGCTGCAAGTCTGGACAAAATGCCGAACGGTGTCCCAAGAAGCACCATTGGTAGTACATAATCGTGTGGGGCCATTGCTCCTGCCAAACAGTTTACTTAGTTAATGCGGTCTGCTACCTCAGTCACCATCAAAACGCGAATCATGACGTAAATGGCAAATGTGTAGTCAGAAGTCCTACATGCTGAATCATTCATGAAGGGACACAGTGATGGAATTGCTCCCACAGGCTTGATACAAAGTTTGCACTGTAGTTTTGACATTGTGCACCATTCTTGCAAACTTGTAAAAATATGGAAAAATTCATTTCAAACAAGGCGACATAAGAACTCATTAAAGCGGTATCCGCCCAAAATGACTCCGCCCAAAATGACTCCGCCCAAAATGCCTCCAAAAACTGCAAGGGGGGACAAAATGACTCCGCCCAAAATACCTCGAAATCTTATTTTTTCAAAGTGATTATCAAAACTGATAATCAGAGTTCTTGTTTCTCCAAGTTCACTGGCGCATTTAGCTAATCAACTCAGTTAGCAATCACAGTGTCTCTAACTCACTCACTCAGTGGCTCACTTTACTCATCAACTCATCGGGGTAACGTGCGTCTACTCAAGGCACAGATTCTGGCAGATTTATGAAAACAAAAAAAAAGCGCCTCTATGTCGCCAGCGTTTTTTTTTTTTTATTTCAAGCCGGCATTACACTGCTGCGGGATTAAGTGTGTCTACTCAAAACAGTTTCTGGCAGCTTTGTGGAAACAAAACCACGCTTATCAAAGTCCTCCGGAGTGGGATTAACATGCGTTTCAGGCCGGCAGTGCACTGCAGGGGGATTAAGTGCGTCTACTCAAAACACCGTTACTGGCAGCTTTGCGGAAACGAAGCCACACCTCTCACACTCCCCGTGATCAGGATTAAGCCCGTCTACTCAAAACACATTTTCTGGCACTTTGCCAGAAATAGTTAAAAAAAATTCGAAATAATATTTCGGGGCATTTTGGGCGGAGTCATTTTGTCCCCCCTTGCAGTTTTTGGAGGCATTTTGGACGGAGTCATTTTGGGCGGAGTCATTTTGTCCCGGATTCCATTAAAGCAGTTTTTCTACCATACCTGAAGTGGTATATTTGAGAGGGGGGTTGTCTTACAATATATTACAACTATCTTCTTTCACGACAAGTAAATAATATGAGCCCTCAAAAAGCACTTATTCTCGGAGTACAAAATAATTACTTATTAAATGGCGAATTTCATTCAATATCAAGTTTTATTTGTCTCGGTATATTGTGCAAAACATGGCTCTCAAAGCAACAAAGTAATGTGCTTCAATTCCGTCTTCTGCAGTGATGCTTTATGTCAAAGTTCAGTTGAGCCTGATTTTTCCACGCGATGACAACACATCAGTGCAGTCTGTGGTCGTTTATTCAAACAAATTTAACACTTCGAATTTGTTCTTTTGAGCAGCACGGTTAACGGTAGTCACGGTGATAACAGCTACAGTGTCACTTTACGGAACTAATTTATTGCTTACTCAAAGTGGACCAGTACTGGGGCTGAATATGCGGGAGTTACACGTTTTGCGCATGCATCGTACGCAGATGGCTGGGCTACGAACACCTTTGCTAACGATAGCACTGTAGAATAGAGTTTTCAGATTCGAAATGGAAATTCTCATAAAAGAAATGAATAATTCTCTGTGAAAACAACTAGACGATGTTCCCCCCCCCCCAAAAAAGAGAAACATTTGACTTTTCAGAGCAAATATCTGAAAGGCACACTTTCATTGCAAGCAGACAAATTTGTTCGACTTTGTTAACACGATAACTCGAGAACAAAACGTGGGAACAGTTTCAAACTTGGACATGTGCTTTGGATGGGACTGCCGATTGTAATAGGCGGATTCGAAATTTTCGGCTTCGAGAATTTCGTGAAAAAGGACTCCAGGTTTTGGGGGTAAACATAGAAGCGGAGAAACTTACAGACATAAAAGTCAATGGAGAAATACATCAAAATCGCTTTGAGGTCTCTTTTTGTGTTAGAAAGCCATTATAATAATGTCATGAATAAATTTTCCAATAAACTTTTGACACCTTATAGATACGCCGTGGCAGAAAAAAAATCAGGTTTTAGTGTATTTTTCATATTGGTTTCGTTATGTCTTTCTCCACTGGAATCCTGCGCATTTCCTTTATTGAGCATGCGCACTCGAAACTGTTGAACTCGTCGTTGTTCAACAGCCAGCCTCTTCAGCGGTTCGTAGTGATGTGTGTGACACCTTTGTCAAAAAAAAGGAGGAGGGGGCTGTCATAATGTTGGAGAGAGCCATCTCAATGTCAACGTCTGGCTAATAAAAATTTTTAACAAGTTCGGATATAGTGCTTGGTGTGCACTGGCCACTCTAGTTTTTTTCCTTTTAGTTGCAGAACTGTTATTCACTGGTGAAAAAGGCATAGCAGTGAAAAACACTGGGTCTTGAATATTTCATATTGATCCTTTGATTGTTGTTCATGCTTGTTAAGAATTCCAATAGAAGGAGTAGTTACCATGAAGCAAATGGGGAAACCAGGAAACCAAATAACTACTGGCGGCAGCAGACAGTCTTTGATGTTGCTTGATCAGTCTGAGGTGGTGGGCTTAACGCCAGGCGCCGCGTTCCGCTTTCACTGTTGTGTAGAAACTCCTATAAACTCGCGACATTAAAATATGCGAGACCATGCCTAATGTTGTGACTCACATTCCGTTCACTTCCGGTGATAACTTGTTACTGCCCAGCTGCTGTTGAATTATATACAGAAGACGCTCGATAATCCGTCAAGGATAGTCTATGTACGCGCGTTTTTCGTGCAGAGTTTCTCTTCCCATTTAGTATTAGCAGTCTGTATTTCAACACTAATTCTTCATCCTGCGAAAAAAATACGAACCTGTTTGACAAATCCCAAGGTATACGAGTAATCTTCCCCCGCCCCCATTCGTATTCTGTAGTTTTTCATGTGATGTTCAAGTTACCGAATGCTGTGATAACACCATTAAAGCTGTCATTGTGTTCTACAGGTTATACAAAGAAACAGGCAGAAGACTCGTTCACAGAACATCAAGTGGTGCTTCCGCGAATTTACAATAAACAAGACAAACAGATATTCACCACTTTAACACAGGTGAGTTTCATCAATATGTCTAGTTCCGTTTGGCCTATTTGGAGCTTTGTCAGGCATTGTGGCACACCGCATGCCTGAAATGAGAGAAGTGTACCCTAACTCCGTCCCCCTCCCCTCCCCCCATCCCCCCCCCAGGAAGCACTTCTTTATCCGGGGCCAAGATCCATCTATCTTGTCCAGTTGTACCTCACCCAGGCAATAGCAGTTCGTTAGATTGAAATTGATTTCCAGGCGCGATCTTTTCGAATTGAGTCATTTATAGCGATCCTTTCGATATCATACAGATGGGTGATTATGGTGAATGGGCTTGATTCAAATACACTTCTGTAAGGTTCTCTTGTGTTTGGCAGTCCAGGCACCTAACGTTACGCAAATCAAAAATTTTTTGATCACTAAACATCGCGTGTTCACGAGTCTTTTTGCCTGGCGCATGCGTGAAGTTGCGCGTGCAATTTATCAGCGATTTAAGAACTTTTTCTGACAGACGTATATCTTTACGCGATGATGCGTTTGAAACTGGAACGTATTTTAATCATTTATTGTTCTTCTTGCATAAAAGAACGAAGCTAATTTGCCGGATGCTCCAGGTTGTGTGCGGTCTACGCGGCCTTATTCATAAGTCCATCCAGGGGTGGTTTTAATTGTCTTCGACCATCAGTGCTTGGCGAAAAAGCTTCCCACTTGTTTGCTGTTTTTGGCGTAAGCACTAGTGACTGCTAGTCCTCCGTCAAATGAGATACGGAAATTGGGCATAAGGCTTTATTAAAGGACAAGCGGTCTTCGTATGGCGTACAGTAGCTGTGAGTGCCAGATGTAGCTTCCACTAGGCTGTTAGTGTCAAGTATAGTGTACAGGAGCTTGTGAGTGTCAGGGATTGCGTACAGTGATATGGGACTGCCATGGATGGCGTAGAGGAGGCTGAGTGTCACGGGTGACTCACAGTAGACTGAATGTCAGAGAGAGAGAGAGAGAGAGAGAGAGAGAGAGAGAGAGAGAGAGAGAGAGAGAGAGAGAGAGAGAGAGAGAGAGTCTAGCGTAGGCTCTGAGTGTGGGGTTTGGTGTACGGTAGGTGTGAGTGTCGGGGGTGTCACACAACATGTTGTGTGTATCAGGATGGCGCACAGTAGGGTGTGAATGCCAGTGATGGTATACATTGTACAGTAAGCTGTGTCAGGTGCGGTATACAGTTCCTTGTGAATGTAGGGATGGCGCACGGTAGGTTAAGGTATTGATAAACGCTTTCTTCCTCACAGTATTTCAACATAAAATGTCTGTTAACTCTCAAAATCGATGACTCGAAATGACCCTGTGCTCGATAAATCACAGGCTCAATCACTCTTAACGCCCAAACACAATAAGAATAGTGGGATTCTATATCCGATATCTGTCGAACACCTACTTCGAACTATATTTCTCTGTATCAGTGTGTGAAATGAACCCGAATGTGGAGATATCCCAGGAGACCATCTCGTGTTAGTTTGAGACAGCCGGAAAACATCAATAGGATTAATAAACTTAAATAATCAACAACACATGAAAAGTACAACTAAAATATTTTAATTCTAATGCCTTGCTTAAAGTCCAACAGATTATCTTCGGTGGGCTTTATCCGTCACTGTGGAGCATCCGTCGTCCATTATATGTGTATATATATGCATGTTATATTTTCCGAAAATCCGCTCTGAATAGCACACCCAGTCTAGCGGAATTTTTTTTTGTTCGTTATACTATAGTAAATTAATGAAATTAATACCCCTAAATTTCGAGATGGCCAACCGGGCCATTTGGCTTGAAATTGAGATGGCCTGAGACAATTTGAGATGGTGTCGGGCCATCGTTAATTTCGCACACTGTTGTATTGAATTAAACTCTTGAAGGAAACAGCCTAATATAAATCTACACAATTTGAATTGCGATTAGAAGGGACAGCACCTTGTATCCAGACAGATTTTGTGAAATTTTAAGCCCCCACAAAATTGGGTGCCTATTCATCTGGAAGCATTACGGTGATGTGCAGACTAAAAAAAGTAATGATCTGAAAACCGAAACTACGATTAGAAGGGGCAACATCTTGTATAGCTTTGTCATGAGAGTGCCAGTTAAGATTTCCCAGCGCCAGTGCCAGCGTAGTTTTGTATGTAGCCTCTGGCTTAAGCCTCCGGATGATCCAGAGCCAAGATACAAAATCACATAATCGAGTATTAGCAAGCTTTCCCAGACAGCAAAGCAGATAAGGCGTACTAGCTGTGACGTCATCCCATGACGAGTACCATCAAGTACTCAATGGCACATGTGAAGAAATTTCTGAAAAATCGAGTTCATGTTAAAAATGCTAAATGTTGTTATGATAAAGATACCGGTTGAATAAAGGATTCAATTTTGACAAACTGATGTATAAACTTGTGATAAGAAATCTGAAGATTGTTTTCGATGTGCCACAGCAATTTTTTTTGTGTGGAACATTGGTTGTTTCGCTAAATACGGAATGAAACGACAGATTGTATGCACTGGTTGGATGTCTTGAAATCAAACAGATAATTGCAAATCTAATTCTAATCTTTTTTTCTGTCCGAACTCCATTGTTTTTTTTTGTTTTTTTTGGGTTCCTCTGACCCTTGGCTTGATCCGTGAAGTTCCTGTGCCACAGATCACAGTCCTAAGCTGAACAGATGATTGAGAGATTTTGGGGCTAATTCGAACACTGATGTTTTCTCGGGATAAGGAAAAGGAAAAAAGAAGGATATAGATATTTCAGCGGTGTAAGTTTTATTCTGTGCGGCGGTTATCTGAGATCGTTTAGTCCGTGCTTGCCTTATTTTGCTGTGCAGTGTGGCCACCGACCCGACATCCATACTCATTTTCATTTAGCTTTTACAAAAATCGTGTACACTTTTCAAATAGGCCTTTTAGAAACATATCGACAGAAATTTAAGCAGCCTGCACTGTTTTAGTTTGAGAATTAATCACACTGACAGCTTGGATGGGGCTGGTGTTGGTGCAACAATAACATTGCTGAATGGGATTGTTGGTGAGTTTGTGTGACTTTTCACGGCTTCCTGGCGGCACCAAAATACACAATGCATCATCGGCACATCTGTTGTGGGAACTTCTCCCTGTTCTTTGTCCGGATCGTTTGTCTTCACGGAGAAAGCGTCGTAATCTTAAAGTTCGTACCTCTTCAACAGTTGCGTTAAGCGTGGAAGAAAAGTGAGAAAACAGAACTCTGAAGTGCATGGGGGACAGTTGTGTGTTTGTGGACAGTTTTATGGACAGCTTGTGGACAGTTTTGTGGACAGCTTGTGGACAGTTTTGGGGACAGCTTGTGGACAGAGTTTTCACGTTTTGAATAGTCAAGTTTTTCGATAAAGGCAAAAAAACAGATAAACTCATGATTTTGTGCTTCGTTGTTAGTTTGTTTATTTGTTTTGCTTTTAGAAAATTGATTAACCAGGTTCGATTGCATACCAGTATTTAGTACAGGTGAAATGTTTACTCGCATAGCATTAAATTGCATTGACCGAATGTATTGGTGTGGGTATATGCCATGTATTCCTATAAACCGGAGAAACGGCTTGGCAAAGGCTAGAAAAATTTTTAAGTTGGCCACATTTGCAACAGATTAGTTCAGCACAGATTAGATTGTGTGCTGAGAGATCGGCAGATATCTCTAAGAGTAATACACTTTATTTCCCAACAATTTAAAAAAATGCTTACAGGAGCTAGCACAAATTTACATAGTAAAGTCAGGAGTGAATAAGAAATTGGGAGCGTGTGAAATGTGCGTAATTAATACATCCTGCCTTTTAAGAGAAAACAATTCCTATTTTGGAAGAAATGCATCTGTTGAAGAGGTACGAACCTTAAACGATGACGGAGGAAGGTTAAAATTAGCAGTACACAGACACTTATCTTTCGAAAGAGGGACTAAAGAACATTCCCAAGGACCAATGCACTTGTTGGTAAACACTTTAGAAATACCACCCTGAAATTTATCGTCTTTGGTCGTCTTAAATTTACTTTGGAGGTGACTAATTTATAACAGAATGTGAATTGCTTTAATTCGCCGAAGGAAAAGGTTCGGTAGCTCAATAGAGGGACAGGGCTGGAAATTAGTGGGGGCCCGAGGCCTTTATGTTTCGGCTTAGGCCGCATCTTTTTAGATTTGGCGGGTGGGGGGGGGGGGAGTCACTTTTCGCTCGGGCCCCCTGTATTTTCTTCTGGAGGCCCAGGGCGCACCACACACAAAAAAGTTTCCACACCGGAAAGCGGGTGAATTATTAATTTTAAAAAATGAAATGAAACCAATGTTTAGCAAGTATGTGGTAACCAATGCAACCGGTAGCATGTCTGTGAACTCAACGCTTATTACTCGAGTCGCAACTTGAGACATTCCAACAAGTTGTTAATTGTTGAAAACTGTTTAGCTGGAAGGCACTTGGATCGGGCGTCTTTCGTAGAGATACAAATCAGGAAATACCCATACATTGTTTACGCTGGCTCAAGTGGCGGAAACGATGATAATGCCAGCATGAGAATCTTGCAGAATGGTCTAATCGACTTGTAGCTGCCTAATCAAGATATAAAATCGTGACGAAAGAAGTAATAAATTAAATAAAGAAAAGAAACAACTACAAACTGTACTAACTGGCGAAATTATGTGTGCTCCCACTTTACTCTGTAACAGAGGTGTGACAGTTGAGTCGG
Organism: Protula sp. h YS-2021; assembly: GCA_949752745.1. NCBI lineage: Eukaryota > Metazoa > Annelida > Polychaeta > Sabellida > Serpulidae > Protula > Protula sp. h YS-2021. The sequence goes on from OX457029.1 coordinate 29,930,272, forward strand.
GCGATTGTTAAATTTGAACCTTGATTTTTTTCTCTCGTTGTCATGACTTCCTTAAAGTAATCTGGATCTTCACGGTTCGCTTAAGTTGGTATATAAACAAAACTATACCAGGTATATAATAAATTGTGAGAACGTATGCTACGCATTTATAGATCTGTAGATGCATCATTGAACGCACACATTTGTACTGGGCACTGAATAGCAAGAGGCAAGCAGTCAACGTACTGACCGGACTTAAATGAAGCTGAACTGCGTTGTAGCGACACCTATTCTCAACCGTCATTAAGAGCTCGAATGAATAGCTGGGGTTTGGGGGGGGGGAGGGGGAGGGCTGGCGACGGTGCACTGCTTCTTGACGGAAGTTACGTAGTGCCATTACGCTGATTTACAATTAGCTGCTTGGAGGATGTCGTTTGTCGCTGATACTTGTTTATGCTGTGGGGAATTGTATTCCATGAACACAGCTGTTCTAGTTTTCTTTTTATACTATTCACAAATGGGAATAAGTCTAGTTACTTCGAAAGTTTATACCTTTTTTCTTTTCTTGAGAGGGTGATAAGATCTCGCTGATTTTTTTACCTTGACCTTTAAGGTGTGGGTAAAATTGAGATCAGGTTTTCTTCCCCCGAAATGGTTTCCAGACAAGTCCTCCTAAACCGTTTGAAATGCGAAGATGAAGTTTTGCACAGGTATAAAAGTCAAAGGCCATGTGCCCTTTATGTCCCCTTAATCGTTGGCGATAGGAAGACTTATCTTGAAACCGGTTAGAGGTTTTCAACCCTTTGGGCCTGAAAGTCGATAATTGGGTACCTCCATGACCTTGGATTTCTGGGCTAAGTTCAAAGTGACCTTGACCTCCGCCGTCATGGCAAGGTCAAAAACCGGAAGTTGACCATTATCTCGAAAACGGTTAGAGCTTATTTTCGACCCTTTGGGCCTAAAAGACGTTATATAAGAGGTACCTCGGTGATCTTGACCTCCTCGGCCATGGTCAAGGCCAAAAAAACCCGGAAGTTGACCATTATCTCGAAAACAGAGATAGAGTGATTTTGAGCTTATTTTCGACCCTTTGGGTCTGAAACATTTTATTTAAGAGATACCTCATCTCATCTTCACGGTTAAGGGCCAGAACCGAAAGTTGGCTTTCTCGAGAAGACAGACTGATTTTAAGCTCATTTTCTACCCTTGGACCTAAAGACGTTACATAACAAGTACCTCAGTGACCTCGACCTCTGCATAATAGTACGCTTTTTTTCGTGGATTATGCAAGTAGGTCATTCCGCCATCTGGCGGAATTCGGTCTAGTTAAGCCGCTTTTTTTGTCCCCAGGGTGCTTATTTTATGGATATTTTACGGTGCTTTAGGTTTATCGATGACTAAACTGCGTCATTTTGTGGCAGTGTAGTGTATGGATAGCACGATTTGGAAAACGTTGCCAATAAAATGCATGATCGTTTATTATTCCACTTTTATGTAGAGCATAAATCGTGGCGGGGTCCTTATTTGGGTGTCGCTTATTAAGATGCAGTGCACACGTTTGATATGCACAGTTCTAGATAGCTGATGGCATCGTGAATGTTTTACCTGAAAAGCTCACCGATGTTGTTTATCTTCGAATTGTATAATCAATAAACATTTCCGTAATAAAACGCCAACTTTATTATTCAGCCATTTTCGTGTTCGTAAACATGTTGCTTTAATAATAAACAGTAGGTAAACTCGAATTTTCTTGAAAATCCAACTCCAGCTGTTCCTCAGTTGTTACTCAGTTGTTCCTCAGTGGATCACTCTCTCTTGTCGGTTTCGCGCCTTGAATATCAAGACCAATCACACAGCGGCGCTACGACATCTGGCCAGGTCGAATAAGAAAATACATGAAAAAAAAAAAGGAAACCATTGTTATAGCGTGGTTTGAGTCATCGAAGTTACATGAAATATGTGACAGTTCCCACTTTTCCGGTTCGATTGGGATGCGCAGTAGACTTTTTTCAACAATAGTGGGGGAAGGTTACATTTATTTATCTCTTTCGTATTAAACGTGTGACAGTCCCCAGTTTTCCGGTTCGATTGGGATTCGCAGTAGACTTTTTTTCAAAAATAGTGTTGCAACTTTTTCTCTCTTTCGTATTAAACAAACATCCGGTATGAGCTAATTCGAATGAAGGCGCGAGTAGCATCCGAGGCCCAGTTGGAATTCCGCGACAGCCTCGCCCGGGTTGTCAAATCTGGACTGAAACTTAAATACTTAACATAGTAATATATGTATTTTGCCCTTTCATATAAACCGGAGATTGACCGGTATTACCTATAGATAAAGTTGGAAAAATGAAGTCAGAATCTCTTGCTGTTTCCAGAATGTATTAAATTATTTATTGAATTAACGTAAAGAGTTTTAATAAATTAGATCTTGATCCAAACATTCATAATTTCGATGCGAGTTTCCTTTATTCCCACAACCGTCTACATTTCATTGCCATACCCAGAAATGAAACAATGAAGGCATCAAAAAAAAAAAAAAAAAAAAAAAAAAAAAAAAAAAAAAAAGAAGAAGAAAAAAGTTAAACAGATAAAAAGAGATGCTGCAATTGAAGCATTTATGTTTTGAATGATTTATGCCAGTACGGGACAAAAGACAACTCCATAACTGAGACTTTTGAGAGACAAAATCTACTCACTGTGGCACCGAGGCTATTCATCAGGGGACTGGGATCATTACAGACTGTGGTCCTATATTTCTTTTGATTTCTATAATCAAGTGCCCAAAATGGGCATATCTCGCTCCTTCATTGAAGATGACGTATATCACATCAATACAGATCGATAAGTACGCCTTGTTATTGGTGGGATTCCTTCATTTACAGAGTCAGTAATGACCACTGGCAATTTTGAAGTGGTAGTAATCCGAAGTTGGTTTTTAAGCCCCAACGCTACCTTGCACAGTGAATATATATAAATTAAAGTTGTGCAACGTCGTGTTATTTTTCAAATCGGTAAAAAATTGCCAAAATAGCGACTTGTTGTGTTCGGCTGGGATCTGCGCCTTCGACGATGGCTTGTTATTGCAGCGTTGTTTCTTCAAGTAGCGCATACACGGCAGAAGTGTGGAACTACTCCGCAAACTTTCGAGTGTTTATGCAGAACTGTGTTTCTTTCCCAGGGGCAGTGTATGAATTTTGTTGTTGTTCCAGACACATGTCAAAGCAACTCATTCATTCAAGGATTTTCTTTTCGATATTTGTAAACAAAAGGCTTGAAAACAACTGATATCGAGTAAAATGATTCACATGTTGAATTCGAAATAACTCGAGCAAGGAAATGCCCTTTTTTCCTCAATACCATTTTGTTGCTCATGTCATTTTTCTTGTGTCAGAAGTTCAATATCATTTTGGCTGTAGAATTTGCCTGAAGCATAATCTCATTGGCAACGAGTAATGGTTGTTCAGAGTGGGTTAGGGGGAGCGAAGAGTTTTTTGTTATTGTTTCAGAAAGCAATAACCGCTTAAATTATATGACTTTTTGCCAACATGTCTGGCATTCCCAATTGGCTGCATTTGAAATATTCAGTCTTCAGTGCTATCGAAAGAGCACTCGAAATTCTGAGTATTACACCCCGCCATGTTCCTCACAGCCAGAAAGGAATCGCTAGGATCCACAAAAAGAGCACATCTGTATGAGAGAAAGATTTATTCAGCTTAGTTGTTGGTGTTTGACACACAATTGTTTGATCGAAACGTCGCGGTTGAAACGAGAATCCATTTCTCAAAGGCGAAATAATAAACACTTGGCCAAAAAGAATCATAATATTTTCAAAGTTTTTTTATTTTAAGAAGAATTTAAATTTTTTTTCAGTCTGAGTTTGGTTTGCTTTTCATTTATGAAGAAAAAAAATTGTTTTACTTCACATTTCGAGACCTTTCGAAGAAATCTTTTTGTAAGTTCGAAACCTTCCTACAAACTAACATAGCTTTGCTATGTGCTTTATAAAATGGCGTTCATCCCGCCCCTCACCAAGAATAGTGCGCAACCGAACCCGATAATGAAAATGAACATTCAGTGCATTTGAAATGACCAAGTAAGATTTTGCATTCACGCGTCCACTGTACCCAGCGTATTTAGCGTATGCAAATAAAACACACATGATTTATGTAATGCAGAGAGAGCGTGGCTGTCGGCAGATGCGAGAACGTGTGCAATCTTCCTTCAGCATTTACGCGTTGCATTTCTTTTTCTTTTTTTTTTTTTTTTTGTTTGTTTTGTTTTGTTTTGTTTTGTTTTTTGCTTCGCGTTTCGATCATGAAAGGCGAAGGCAAGAAGCGAGGCGCAAAACTTCAGATTTGTGCGAAATTTGTGAGGGCCCGTTTGGTCAGAGGGGTAGTAAAGACAAAATGACAGACCAGTAAAGACGAGAAAAGGTGCGAAACATTGTCCCCGTACAACTTCAGTTTACTCTTTGCAAGTCTGCGGCTTTGCCAAGTGTTAAAAAAAGAAAAAAGTTCCAACTGTCTGGGAAGGAGACTAATGGAGCACAGAGAATGCATTTTGTTTCACTTATTGTCTCAGGGTGGCTGGCTGATGTGCACGAAACAAACAAGAGCTGGCAGCATGTTTTTGTTGTTTTTTTTTTCTTCAATTAAGATTTCATAGTAAAGCGGTCTCACATAATTATTCGTTTCATATCTGAACTGCGGCTATGTAGGTTTTCCATTAGTGTTTGAGTTGTTTATATTGACGGGACAACATTGACTTGGAAAGCCTCTGCGTCACTTCTGACAGTGCTGATTGGTTTGCCAACTCCCCAATCTCATTTCCATTACAAAATAAACCGATTGTAACTAAATGGCGGTTCGCATCCCTAACCGTTTTCCCGAAAGTTCCTTATCGAATCCGGCTTTTTTCCTAGGGCTTACTGTGAGAAAGATGCGATTTTTTTTATAATTCTTTAAGTATTTAAAACTTCAGGGACATGAATAAAACTGTGGGAGATGTGAAACAAACAAAATTCTGTGTTCAGCGAAGTTTATGTATGATTGCCCTCAGCTATTATCTCCAAAGAACTTCATCCTTTGCATCCGCATCCTCCCCCCTCCCCAACCTCCGTTTTAAGATGAAAGAATTATTTGAATAGACATTCCGAAATCCTTAGAAAAAAGTTAGTTTTAAATAACCGGGAACAAGATGTTGCTTTTAGTGACGTAATCAGACCCTGGCATCAGGAAACAAGATGCTTTAACAGGATATTCGCAACAGGGAGATCCATTTTATTTTAGTTTGGCCCGCTTTCTAGACATGGTAGTTCTTCTCGTGACATTGCCCGTCGTAGCCACCGGACTGCTTGTCACGTAGTTGTTCCTGCGAGCTGATTGGCCATGTGGGTGGTCAAGTCTGTAATCTAATTGGTCATGTCGGTGGTCGTTGAGTTGTGCCATTGATCTGATTGGTTATGTTGGCGGTAATAAGTTATGTCTGTGATCTGATTGGTCGTGTCATACAGTTATGTCTTTTCTGATTGGTCGTGTGGGCGGTCGTACAGTTATGCCTGTTTTCTGATTGGTCGTGTCGGCGGTCATACAATTATGTCTGTTTTCTGTCTGGCCATGCCGGTGGTCGTAAAGTTGTGCGTGTGATCTGATCGGCTTTGGCGATGGTTTTGTTTTCTTAATTACATATTCAAATGTTGCAATTTCATGATTAGTTTGTTTGTGTCGAGGAGTTTATTGATCGGGTTTAAAGACGGAGCTAAAGTCATGACAGTCATGTCAAGTAACCTCCTTCTTTTTGCAAGAAATTGAGTTTGTAGGAATCAGCAAAGTAAAAAAAAGAGTTTTCCGGCATTTTCTGTGTCAACCATGACGTAAAAAGACTGAATTAATGACTCCACAAGGAATTGCTTGTTTTTAGAGATGCCAGCAGGACAAAAAATTGCTTGACAGAATTAAGTTTTTACTCGGCCAAGTTAGGCGAGAAGTCTGTCTTTGAGGCCTGATTACGCACATTGATTTCCTATCAAGAAAATAACTGATATACAGCGGGCGGTCGTTATTCTCAACCTCTTGGTAAAACGACAACAGTTTGGTTTCGACTGAAAAATGGAGCTCTTTTGAAGCCATTGAGATCAATTTAATTATGTACCCCAACTTGTCGTGACTATACCATCCTCCTGCAAAAGTTCAATTGGACAGTTTTCTTGTTAAGTGTGCGTTTAAATTGTCCTTATCCCTGAAGCGCTTAATTAAAAGGAATGTCTGTTATGCCAGTGCTAACAGAACGCCTGATGCCATGCAGGCAAGTCAAAGCCCGCGGTAGTTTGACATTATTCTATCCCAGAAGAGACCACAAAAAAATCCAAGTGCTCTGGGTATATTTTAGCTTATCCTGATCAGCTAGTCTGATATTTATTAACAATTTCGAGCTAAGCGAGAACGGTGTTATTTAAACTGCATAAAAAGGAGTTCATCGTGAGACATGTTTCCTGATTGTATCACTGCAAAAGGTGTTGAGAAACATTAACCGTGAATGTTACATATTGTTATTTTTTTTAGAATGGCCACTTGGACGAGATCACTGTGCATATTCCCTTGAGAGATCAGCAAATTGTATTAGATCTGCATAAAAATAAGTAAGATTTTAATGCTACTTGTCAGATAACCCCAATCATAGGGCGCGTAAGGGCTTCGGCGAGAATGATGTGTGACGGGCGTCTGATGTCAATATTGAAAACTAACCTTTATTGCGAATATCTTACTGCCAAAACACCTTTCATTTTGTATGTTAATGAAAAGGTAAATATTTAGAAACAGAGCACTGTCTCAAATGTTTCTTTTCTGTAAAGCTTTAGTTTGAGCTTCAGGTGAAAGTGGTTTTTCAAGAAAAAGACCTCTTACATTTAATTTAATGCCATTTGTTAATTATGTTGTTACTTGTCAAGTTTTATTTTCTTCTATGAAGGCTGAAACCATGTGAAGTGTAACTTATAATAATTGTATGTACTGTGTGGCTTCAGTGCCGTTCTTTCATACGTTTCTGTGATGCATATGACATTTAAGAGTTCTATATATGTATAGTAAATGTAAATTTATCTATTTTCAGACAACTATTTCCTGGTACTTATATAGAAAAATATTTCACACCAGAAGGTGCTAGAATCGTTAGCCATCATTCAAATAAGGTGAGTGAACACGCTGTGTTAAACTGGGAGTTGTGAAAACGTAAAGTGCTCGAACACTGTTAACCCTTGACCCTTGGAAAATGTGACGTCATGTCCGGAAACCATTAGCAACAATGGTAAGAATGAAAGGACGCAATATGTGCAGTATATAAGTGGCCAGATGAAAATACAATGTCGGCAGATGATAGTCAAGGCAGCAAGGTGTTGTATGCTTGGGTTTAGTTAAGATTACGATCGAAAAGTAAATAGTGCAAAGTACCCAATTTATAGGTGAACATGCTTCAATGTTACAATAACTGACACACATAGTTGCGTGTGGCATAAGAGAAAAAAATCCCTTGTATATCATGAAACCTGTATCAGAACTTGCGTCATAATATTAGTGGTTTAGCGGTAAAAAAATCTTCGCTATCAGTGCGGATATCGTCGATAGTGTACAAGTTTACATTACAATGGTCTAAAAATAATACAAACAAAAGTGTAATTGGCAATGTTGTTAAAAGAATTTTTTTTTTTTTTCTTTTTTTTTTTTTTGTTATGGGAAGATTTGCATCAGTCAAAGGATATTTGCATACAAGACAGCAATTTTTAAGTGTAAAATGAAAATATATGACTTGTTTTTCATAGGTGCAGAACAGTTATTCTGTTACTTCAGTAAAGCGTTCTGAGTGTGTGTTCATCGACAGATTAAATGCAGGGGTGTAAAGACTGTGTATGAGTAAAAATCTGTGGTTGACCTAGTAAGCTAACTGTCCATTCGCTCCAAACCTAACCAGATTTTACATTATGGTTCCTATATAATTCAGTCTGCTTCACTGCTGACTTGTTTTTTTTAATATAGTACAACCACGTCAAAGCGACATAGCTGGGATCGAAAAAATGTTTCGTTATGACCAATATGTCGTTTAAACAGGGAAAAGTGTATATGGGCCAAGATAACTGTCTTTACAAGCTGCACTATCCGATATCGTTAGAAGGAGGTTGTAATGTGGCGAGACTGTGGGCAAGTCTCGTGATTTAGGACCAGTCACCATGTTATTATACAGACTGGTTAGGTTCGTGGGCTTTGTCTGGTGCACAGTGCTGCCAACACGCGCCCATATGGCCTGCTGTCAGAGGTAGCGACATCTCTGTTCAACACCGTTTGGTACTCCCGCCTAATAGTGCTCCTGTGGCCAGAGCTGTTTCAGCTCAAGGAAGGAACATGAAATATAGATACAGTATACCGTAACAAAGGCTGTAGTGTTTTTGCTCATCTTATCAAACCGCAGCGTAATAAGTTTGTTTGTGTGAGTATTCGTGTGTAAAGAGATAGACCTTTTCTGCAGGGACGTTAAGGTGAACGTTACGAATGACATGTAGTGGTTAATTGACAACATCCTTATGTCTAAACGCTGCTTAGACTTTGCGTGCCGTATTACCGTTGCCAGAAATTATCACATTATCTGGGACAGGTTACTCTACAATGATATGGAATTCAAAGCGCTGCGAAGTTTTCTAAATGTTTGTATTTTTCAATGAAAAGGTGAGAAAATAAACACTTGTCTCTCCATTTCAAGCTTCCAGCCAAAACAAATCAAATGTGGAGAAACTTTGCAGAAACTACTGATAATGTGTGCGGTAATAACCGACATTAGGCATATGTGGCCCGTATTCAAATGTATGCTGCGGTATGTGCTGTAAGGCATGTTTGTCTCTGTCTGGAATTGGCAGAATATATAAACTGGAACCAGAAACAGTAAAATGATATCATAAAAATGTTTTTCGTACTGTAAGTAAAGGTTCTAATGGAAGTAAATTTATTAGAGGGAATTGATGACCAAGGCTCGATCATTGTTGAAAGATAATTTAGCTGCGCATTGGTTAGCATCGGTTATTTTCGCAATGCGAGCCATCTGTCCACTGACCACTTCTTTGTTGTTATACTGTATCGATATATATTGCCTTATCCAAATTTCTATTTTTTGCCTTATCAAAATTTCTTTAAATTCTTTTAAATACATCCATATGCTGTATATGTTTTTATAGTTGAATTAAGTTTTAAATATTTAGTAAGTAAAATATGAGATATGTTTGTTTGTTTACAGACAACATTGCACTGTTATTACCATGGGCACGCACGTGACCACGACGAGTCGGTCGCCGCTGTAAGCACCTGTGATGGCGTCAGGTAATGGCTGTGTGAACTACGGGACTTGAAGCCTTCCTTCGGAGTTCAGTCACTGAAATAAAGTCGATGCCGGCTACTGATTTTTAATACACTGGCATTGTATATGGGAGGTCTTTAAAATTCATGGTATAAAAACTAGCTATAATTGAGACACATTATATTGTTTGGTATGTGTATGTTTTTTGCATGGGCACAATTATGTATACATCATTTGAGAGTACAAGACAGAAATTTCAGATGTGTGTGGTGTTTTCCCCATGAGTTATATTAGTTTTGAGGTGTAACATTTTTTTCTGGTAATTCCAATTAAATACGTAGACGTCGACGTTTTTGATTGGCAAAGAAAGGTGCATTTCTGTTTCGAAAACAGATTTTATCTTGGTCGGGATGTTTTACAAGCCATGAGCGTGGACCACGGCCCTACTCGGCCACTCTTCATGCGCTGCGTCGCATGTCACCAGCTAACACGTCACGTGATGACTGCTTGTGTTGTGATTGTCTGCCAATGCGAGTTTACTTGTCGTCAGCCCATAGTTATTTAGGGTGACTCACACGACATTCAGTTCTACCATTTGTTCTACCATTCATTGGTTGGCACCGTGACAGCATCCCTTAGCCTCTGTCTAATGGGACAACACTAAATAATTCATGCTGATAGAGTTCCAGTACCAAACTTGACATCTTTTGAAAGGTGGCATGATATCAGTGAGCAATCGTCATGTGTTTTATTGTGGATTGCACTTGTTTACTTGTTACCAAGAAAACAAACCAAATTTAATTAAAATTTAAATGGCTTTTCAGTGTACTCATAATAAGAATAAAACACCAGCAGAGCATTGGAGCACGCTTGCTCGAACAGTCTCTCAGTCACCCCGCATTAGCAACGAGAGGAATTCTTGGGCAGGTGGTTGGATAATTCTCTATATATTTCATTTAGGCTGCCTTATTTCGCCTTAAACAAAAAAAATACCAAACTTTTGGATTCTTATTTGTTTGCTGTATTCATATTTTAGATGATAGAGTGTTATCTATGCATATCTACTCGTCAAAAGTACCACTGCTTTGTCCTTTGAACTCGCATTGGCAGTCATACACTAAAATATCGTTGTTTACTAACGTTTATAAAATTCATTGGTTTGACTTAAATGACAGCACCCACACGACTGTTTTGCAGGGCCACCGTGTATTTAGCAGGTGATACACTGCACGTGGAGCCCACGTCTTCTGTGATACATGGGGAGCATTTAGTATTCCGCGACATGCATCAGATTCCAGTCAATTATACATGTGGTAGGCATTGAATATTTCACATCCTGTAAAGCCTGTAGAAATTGTGTTGATTGCATGTTTACTTATATAAAAATTAAGAAAATAATAATAATAAATAAAAAAAACAGAAATGGTTGAATGTTGATGTAGTATGGAAAACTTTTGAAAATGAAAGGGTCTAAAGCCTTAGGTTTGTATGAAGTTATCCGTTTAGGAATAGTGTTCATTAGGGTTCTGCCTCAGTCCAGTAGTTTTTTCAATCCATATCCACTCGTCACCACCAAAAAATTTACTAGTGATAAAAATACTTAAAAAGATAAACGAATAAATGAAATAAACTTTGTAACAAATTAATATATAAATATAAACAGATATCCGTCAGTTTCCTCGGACGGGTTTTTAATGAGATAAGCACACAGATGTGGAGGATTCGCAAGAGTGAACGATAATACATTAACTTTCCTCTGCACTGCATTTCATTTTAGGTGTTAACAGTGTCGGCCATGTTAGAAAATTGGATTACGCAGCGCCGCATCAAAGGGTAAGTAATAAGTGATAAAGAATGAGAGCGATAAAACCATCGTTGTGAGAGTGTTAATAGCTGTGTGTATTTTGGTTTCTTTTAAAACAGATTCAGTAGGATGTCTTAAAAGCTTGAAGTTTGTTTTAAAAAATTTGACACCGTCTACTCTGCTTGAAAGGAAGCCTTTTCCGTTGGTTACTCATTGTTTACACAATCAGGGTATTACGGGGAATTCAGATATTTGCTGCGACCGCCAGGGAATCTGCATATTCTCTAAAAATGGCAGGGAATTCGCGTATTCCCTCAAAAGAAGGGCTTAGGGAATACGCAAATTCTCTGAAATACATATTTGTTTGCTGTAAATACAAAACAAGACTATTGGTTTATTAAAAATGCACAAAAAATGAATATTTGAGTAATGAAATCAAACTTCAATTTTTTTGCCACGAAAACGCTTATTTCTGACTTTCATAATGAATTTAACTGATTTCTAGTGGGTTTAAGAGGCTGCCATTTTGCTTGCAGATAGGTAAATGTATTGGATGACAAAAGTTATTTTTTGAGAGAAAACCAACTTGGGATGATAAGGACAAAATCTGAAAGCAATCAGATCAAAACTGTAGAAGTATTGTGAATAAAGACTACCAATATATATTGACATGCACAGCGGATAACCCTACTGATGTGCTCTAAAGATTGTGTAGAGTCTGTTAACCAGGGGCAATAGTCAAGTTATGGCAAAATTTATAAAGTCGGACCCAAAAAATTATGGTCAGTTAGTAACCCCCCAATTCCCACCAAAATAAATACCGGTAGTGATACTCGCCGAATGTAATTCAGAGTTAGACCCGCAGGCTTACTATTGAAAGATTACTTCAAAAGTACAATTAAAAGGTTACCACCGCACCCCATCCCGAAAAATTCCGACGTGTGCTATAGGGAGCTTAGTAAGGGCCGAAACTCCCGAGTAGACAACACATCACAACCAGGCCATCCCACCAGAGCATTTCGAGAACAATGACTCTGGATAAGATTTTCGAGCCTGGAAAAATTAACTAAAATACAGTTAATGGACTTAATGTAACTTAAATATTTATAATAGACTATTGTTTGAGAACAACTTGGCCACTGATCATTACTACCACACAAATATCGGTACGCTTGGGCGTACAAATAAGAGTACACCTTGACTAGTCTGACTCATCCTCTCCTCCCCTACCCTCCCCTCCCCACCCCCCCCCCCCGCCCTCCATCCTTTCTTGCTGCCCGACCAGCTGGCTCCACTTCAATGTGGTAAGGCGGTCATCTGCCCCTCCCCTAACAACATTCAGCACCCAAAATTTTGACAATCAGATATCAGTCATCGCTGATCAACAATAATGAATACGTCAGTCACTAAAACGGGGCAGTTGAGCGGAATTACACAAGAGTACAATGTAATTATTGTCGTTTTTGATTTGAAGTACATTTTGATTTGAACTACATTTATCAATGAGTTTCAGTGTTATTGAGAAGATTTGTTACTTGGGACATGATATTCCTATTCATTGACAATATTTGCTCAGTTTTCCCTATGACACAAATTCCCAGAAGCGTCAGGGATATCACGCAGTGAAGCACTATGAATTCCCAGAAGCGTCAGGGATATCAGCGAAGCACTATGAATTTCAGTCAATAAGCGTATTCCTCGAAATTTTAGGGTATTCACATATTCACTTGCGGTCACAGCAAATATGTGAATTCCCTGAAAATTTCTGAGAATTGGCGTATTTTCTGATGACATGAATTCCCTGTAACATGTAAAAGACAGGTAGACATGGGAACACATAAACAATTCAAGCACGACTTTATTGATTTTTTTTTGTTTTTTTTTGTTTTTTTTTTTGCAGTTAACAAGAGAAATTCGATGGCCGGCGGAATCCAACAAAAATACAAAAATAGTGGAACTTTATGTAGTGAACGATTACAGACAGGTAAAAAAGTTAAATTTTTTGCTCGACGTGTAGTATTTGTACGTTCTGTGCGTGTGTGTGTCAGTCTGTTGTGAACAAAATGTTGTGTGCGAGATATCTCGAGAACGAAAAGTCGGATCGACTTCAAACTTGAGCTGTTCATTTCTTGGTTAGGTCGGACGGTTGTCTCAACTTTTGACTCGTGTTACATTATTAGGGAAGGCAGGGTTCGCGTTGGCGGGGTTTTTGTCCACTTTTTGAGCATTTTTTGCGAATTGGCTCACTTTATCGGAACCCACCGAGTCTTTCTGGACCCAACTGAGTCACACTTTCCTTTTTGACTCACTTTCCTGAGAACCCAGCGCGAACCCTGGGAAGCCGTATGACGTCATTCCGCAAAAATCTTGTATGCGAAATTTCTCAGCCGCTGAACATCGGAGAAAGTTCAAACTTGGTGGAAACGTGGTTGGTAGCTCCGAAAGGTTCTGTCCAATGTGCCTTGAGTAGAACGAACGAAAACGGCACATGAAGCCATTGGTTAAAAGTATGCGGAAAATCGGATCTACTTCGAAGTTGGTTAATTATTCCTTTAGTAAGCCACACGGCACACTAATATGGGCTACACTGCATATGGGGCAAGATAAGGGGCCATTACTTGTTAAACAAGAAATTTAATAGGTGTCGATTGAAAGTTTGTGATATAAACCTGTGCTCTTTTGTTCTGTGTGCACTGGCCGTTCTAGTTTGATTGCTTGAAGTTACAGAATGGGGAAAAAAGAAAAGAATTCCAAAATCAGATTCTCAAAACAAATAAGTTGGTCAATAAGTCTGTCAAAAATGTTGTTTCTGATCTAGATAGCAGACTTCCTGTGTTTTTGCCTGTTCGTCGAATGGAGTGAAAAAAACACTGACTGTTTTGATGAAAATGCAAGCTTGTGTAAATTATAATTGCTGTCTTTATCAGCCTGACATTAGGGGATAATTTAAGGTGTGTTACTTGTATTTTGTTTAGTACGCGGCGTATGGATATGACGTGTCAAGAGTTATCAAGAGGACTAAGGAAGTGATAAATGCTGCCAGCGCTGTAAGTACCTGATTGGCAACTGGTGTTTTTATTAACGTAAATATATTATAAAACCATGCGTATATTTGGCGTTAAAGTTAAAAAAAAATGATGAAAAGTGAATAGAAGCTTTGAAAATTATGACGGCTTAACAAATATAAAGAGAGATTTGAATACGTTTTGCGGATGAAATACAGAATCGGTTGTTGTTTTGAAGATGTTCCTCGGGTTTTAGTCCTTTTGTCGGGTTTTCGTCCTTTTGTGAAGGTTCCTGATATTCATGAAATACTCCATGCTCCCGAACTATCTTCTGACTTGACGTATGCAGCGGTATCTGGGTGTCCTTGGGGGGGGGGGGGGATGACGTGTTCAGTGGTGCCCATGTTATGGGATTTCTTGTGTGACATGTTCTGGTCCCAGTTCCCCGAATAAAGTGTGTGACCTGTCCATGTACCTTGATGTCCTGGTGCTCTGGTTCCGTCGATGTAATGTGTGACCTGGTCATGTACCTTGGTGTCCTGGTGCTCTGGTTCCCTCGATGTAATGTGTGACCTGGTCATGTACCTTGGTGTCCTGGTGCTCTGGTTCCCTCGATGTAATGTGTGACCTGGTCATGTATCTTGGTGTCCTGGTGCTCTGGTTCCGTCGATGTAATGTGTGACTTGGTCATGTACGTTGGTGCTCTGGGGCCGGATTCACGAACGTCCCTTAACTTAAAATTTCACTTAAATCTTTCAATTTTGCTGAATCATCCTTTAAATCCGGTTAAGTTAAGGGACGTGTGAGTGGTGCGTACCACTTAACTTAAAAGTGCACTTAGCGGGCCCTTAACTTAGCAATATTTTAAGGGAGGTCCCGAGGTCCCTTAACTATTAAGTGAAAGTGTAAATGAAAAAAAAAATGCGACGATTCTTCAAAAACAAGTATCAAAATGGATTTTCAAATAGTAAAAAACATGCCTGTGGAAGGTTTCGATCTGTTACATAGGGTTAAGTCCTAGTTTTTGAAGTCGGTGCAAACGACACAAATGGTCACTTAAATTTAAGTTTGACTTAAGTGGGTTTTGTGAATCGACAAATAAACCTTAACTTAAGAAATTTAAGGACCCATTAAGTTAAGGATAAGTTAAGTTTAAGTTAAGTTAAGGGAAGTTTTGTGAATCCGGGGCCTGATGCTGTGGTTCACCGGATCTAGTGTGTGACCTGTTCATGTACATTGGTATCCCGAGGCTCTGGTTCCTCTGTTTTATTGTGTGACCTGTGCAAGTGCATTGGTGATCTACTGCTCTGGTTTTCTCGATCTAATGTGTGACACTTTTCGGATGTAGTGAAAGATGTGTTTAAGTAAAGCAACATCTGGATGCCCTGAAACATTTAACTTGCCCAACAAGAGCATATTGAAAGTGCTGGATTATTTTTTGTTTGGAACAGTTGTACAAACCAATCAACATTCACATAGCTTTGGTCGCCGTGGAGATATGGAACAACACGGATCAGATACAAATCTCAGAGGATGCAGAAACAACTATGAAAAATTTTCTAGAATACCGGCGCACGGATATTAGCCCTCAGCACAAAAATGACAACGCACAACTCCTGACGTGAGTTCCCAATGCTGACGGATTATAACCAACTTTTCGCTCGATCGCTGATTTAATATTCTAAAAACTCAAGCCCGTGGCATGCTGTTTAAAACTATTTTGTTGATTTTACAAAACCTTTAGTAGTATCTTTGGCTTTGTTTATCAAGTAAATACAGAACCTTGTTGTTTTGAAGGATGGCGTCCATTTTCATATAACAGAGAAGTTGCAGGAAGTGAAAAATATGATGAAAATTATAATAATATTTGGAATATAAATAATGACTTTTCTCTGCAAGGAAGAACAATTGTTATCAACTGTTATGACAGTTTTAATTTAACAATTTAACTGCCTTGTGAACTCAGCTTCCGTGATCAATAATAACTCAGTTTGTAGTGTTGGATAGATGCTGGTTCAATTTTCTTCAGTATTCCTGCAGTTCTGTAGAGAATGTTTAGAATTTGTAATTTGGTCATTCTGACGCAGATAGTCAAGACGTATTGCCCACCGCGGTTACCTTCAGTATCGACCAAAAAATGAAAACAAATAAAAAATAAGGGTATGTTAATGCTGTGTGTTAAGTAGTGGTGGTTGGGGAGGGGGAGGGGGGGGGGAGTGTGAAAAAAATCAAAGGCGAGATAGAACTTGATACGGCAGAGACACAGAGGCTGTCATGACATTTGAGGAAAACAGTCAAACCTCTAAAAAGGAACTTTGACCATTTAAAAGCTTCCTGACTGAAAAAGGCAATTTACAAACTTCCTGAAATTGAAGCATTAAAAACATCCCGGTTTGAGATGTTGTACCGTATTATACGATGGGCAGGGCGTTTGCTTGTAGGGATCACACATTTGGAGAGGGAGTCATCGGTAAAGCGCCGATCAACACGATGTGTAGCTGGCAGTACTCCGGCGGCGTCAACATGGTATCCTGACTCGCCCACCCCCCCCCCCCCCTCCCTCGCGTCCCACCCCCTAACTCACGTCATCTTGTTCCTATATGTCACAATGAATGAAACGAAAATATAATAGCGAAAGCAGATGACTTCCAAAAAGTTTGCGGAAACCTCAAGGAGATATTTCGGGAGAAGTGTGCTATGCGAAGAGTGTGTGTAAGAGTTGCGGGCAGCGCAGCGAGGATCACTTGAATAGAGATTTATGGCATATGTCGTGAAGCAGTTATAGAATAGTTGGTTGTAAGCGTCGGGTGGGGGATACCCGTGGCACCTGAATCCACCAAGTTGATGTGTCATTCCGTTTTAAGCTTCAGAGTGCTTTGTTTGTGTCATTTGTGTAAGTCTGACAGAAAATGTGAACAAATAGCTTTGACGCTTGCGTACTTAAAAAAAGAAGCTCACAAATGAAATATCGGGTAAAACGTAAGCCTTTGAATAAAGCTTTGCTTCCGTTTTTGAATTGAAGTTTCAAACATGAAACATTTCGTTTCGTCAAAAAAGATAAACAGCTGAGAGAAAAAATAACTCGTGTGCTGAAATTGTTGAAAAAATGTGTTGTCACTGTGGCTGTTTTTGTACGTGAGCGTATTATTTTGTGGCATGTACAGGACCACCACGTGTTAGTTGGGCCCGTGGCGACGACCGTAGCGCATGAGATGGGACACAATTTCGGCCTGGCTCACGACGGAGCCGAGTGCACTTGTCCGGAGTCACGCTGTATCATGAACAGGAACAGTGGGTAAGGGTTCTGCTATAACCCCCCCCCCTCTCCGAGAGCACGTGTCCGGAGTCAGGCTGTATCATGAACTTGAACAGTGGGTAAAGGTCCTGCCATAAAGCCCCCTCTCCGAGTACACGTGTCCGGAGTCACGCGGTATCATGAACAGGAACAGTGGGTAAGAATCCTGCCATGAACCCCCCTCTCCGAGTGCACGTGTCCGGAGTGACGCTGTATCATGAACAGGAACAGTGGGTAAGAATCCTGCCATGAACCCCCCTCTCCGAGTGCACGTGTCCGGAGTGACGCTGTATCATGAACAGGAACAGTTGGTAAAGGTCCTGCCATAACCCCCCCCCCCCCCTCTCCGAGTGCACGTGTCCGGAGTCACGCTGTATCATGAACAGGAACAGTGGGTAAAGGTCCTGCCATAAATCCCCCCTCCCCCTGCCATAAATCCCCCCCCCTCTCCGAGTGCACGTGTCCGCAGTCACGCTGTATCATGAACAGGAACAGTGGGTAAAGGTCCTGCCATAAACCCCTCTCTCCGAGTACACGTGTCCGGAGTCACGCTGTATCATGAACAGGAACAGTGGGTAAAGGTTCTGCCATAACCCCCCCCCCCCCCTCCCTCCCTCCCGCGGCTCAGAATGTGCTTGTCCAGAGTCAAGTTGTTTTATGAACAGGAACATTGGGTAAGGGCCCTCCTATAAGCCCCGCCCCCTGCCCCCTCCCTCCGTTCCGCGGCTCCGAGTACGCGTATCCAGAGTCATGCTTTATCATGAGCAGGAACAGTGGCGAGGACCCTCCTTTAATCCCTCCCCACTCCCCCCCCCCCCCAAACGTCCCACATGCTCTTTAGGTCAACATTTTCGGAACTGATGAGTAGTATCTGCATGTTGAATCAAATCAAGTCAGTATATATTATTTCACATGACTTAGTTGGCGTTCTGGTAACAAATAACTGCTATATCTATCTACTTCCGAACAAAATGATAAAATATTGAATAGGGAATCGACCAATCTGATTACAGCAGTTTCCTAAGTCGTAAAGTAATACAAAAAAAGTTCCTAAAAACAAGACTGTAACATTTTGATAAGCAGCCGTGAGCACTACGCTGATTGGGCTCGGAGTAGAGATCGCTGTAACAAGACAATACAAACATCGTAAGGTCGTTTAAATACAGTTTATTTGCATTTCATTTTAAACAGTGGCAACCAGCCAAAGCACTGGTCGTCCTGCTCTAGGGAAACGTTCGAGGATGCATTCCACCAGGGCATGGACTACTGCCTACATGATCTGCCCGGAGAACTATTTCAGGGTCCAGTATGTGGGAATGGTTTCCTCGAGGATGGGGAGGAGTGCGACTGTGGTACTCCTGATGTAAGTCACTGTCTCGGCTTCTAAAAGCACCAACGTCAACTTTAAGTGTGAAACTAGAGTTCAGTTTTCAAACTTTATTTTTTAACTGACTCCATTCGATACATCCTTTTCGTGATGTTATAATAGATCGTTTTTGTTTGTTTTTCGCAGGGAAAACAGATATTTTTTAAAGCTTGTTATCTCTCCTTGACGCAAGGTTTTTAATTGGGAAATCTATCTCATTGCGTGTAGAAAAGATTAGTAAGATAAGGCAGTTATTTTTTCCTCCCACCTCCAAAGCACATACTTTTTTGGTTAGTAATTGACACGCGATTTTAGTGTTTGGTGTTTGGTTTGTGTTTTGTAGTCATGTGACAGTAAATGCTGTGATGCTGCAACATGCACGCTGTTACGTAACGCAACTTGTGCAACAGGTGCTTGCTGTGACCTTGACACTTGTCAGGTGTGTGATGTATCACCTTTTTGCGAAACGAAGTTGTTCACCTCTTATCAACCTGACACAAACATTAAGACTTTCGCCCTTGTTATCCCCTGTCACAGGAAGTTAAAACTGGTTCTGTTCTTACCGCCCTTGGCCCGGTAATAGCCGTGTGAACATAAGGTAAGGCTTGTTCCCTGCTGGCCACTTTATTTCATGGAATACTGCCCCGTCCCCAGAAATTATCAAGAACGCTGGATGATGAGCAGATTTGTAGATTGATAGTAAATATTGAAACATTTAAACGTGCTGTGTGTCAGTGAATGTTTTTAGTTATTGAAAAAGAAAAAAAAATAATATCAAAATAAATTTTGAATCAAGTAGTCCTCAAAATGGTATTTGATTGTGAAAAACTTGTCTTTTGTTTAATTTTGTTTGATAGTTGAAAGCGAAGTCGACGCTCTGTCGCCGGGCAAGTGATGTGTGTGATTTGGATGAATATTGCCATGGCAATAGCGAGTTTTGTCCCGCGGACGCTTACGTTAAGGACGGCACGGAGTGCAAAGTCAGCGGGCAGCAGGTAAAAGAAAAAAAAACAGTAGAATAAGGCAATAGAGGAATCGCTGTTCAATTGCACTTTAAAATAAAGGAAGCATTGCATAATTCAATATGGTGTTATGGACTCACAAGAATAATACAGTTATTTACTGATTTGTCTGTAGATTTATCATGGCGTTCTCGTGTCCCCTTATTGTAGGCGTACTGCTACAAGGGGCGTTGTCGGAATCACGAGTCACAATGCCAGCTACTGTGGGGACGCACAGGACATAACTCTGCCGATATCTGCTACACGAATTACAACGTTCAAGGAATCCCTAATGGACATTGCGGCTTTCACTGGATCGATAAAAGCTTCGATGCATGCGCACAGGAGTATGTAGTATAAACCTATAACCCCCCCCCCCCCCCCCAAAAAAAAAAATAAAGCAAAAACAAAAAAACTTTGGCTCTCAGTAACGTTTAAATATCTTTATTATAGCAGATGTTTCATTTTATTTAATTTCTATTTATATATTATTAAAGTCTGCCCGGCTGTATTAGCAGTAAGCACGGTGGCCAGTTATAAGATAGGTCCTTGTACGACCACATCTGATACTAGATCAGCATATACCGCAGTGTGGTTTCTGGACGTTTCGGCCCAAAGCCAGTTCGGCCCAACGTGAAAGACGATTCGGAGCAGCTTTGGACTTTCGGCCTATGGTTTTGGACGTTTCGGCCCATAAGTTTGGACGATTCGGCCCAATGTTTCCGATGACATAAATGTTAAACGAAACCTAAAATCAATGCTGTTCATGCTTTTATTTTGATTACAAAATGAAAAACAGCATTCGACAGAACACTGAAGCTCTGCAGTGTTACACACCATAATTCTGTTGATATGAAGATTTCATATACAAACGGGAAAACCTCAGGAACGACTTTCATTGTATTAGAACTTGATATTATCAATCGACAGACATTTTAACTCTGCAGTTTACACACCGCAATACTGTTTTTTGCACAACGCTATATGCCCACAGGTAAACTCTAGCAGTTACTTTAATTGCCCCCTCCCCCCAAAAAGAAATGACATTAGAAATTAAGTGCTCCGGCTTTAGGCGGCGGGACGGCTTTCCTTAAAAAGATTAATGACAAGCCACAAATGCAATTAACAATTACACACCAGAGATTTATTATCCTATTCATAAGGTATTTCACTTTACCTCAGTTAATTGCATATGAAAAGGGAGCGAGGTTGTGTTTTTTTGGTTTTTAATTACATATAAATCGGAACATTAATTACACAGACATGTTGGGTCATTTGCACTTCATGTACCGGAGAAATGTTAAAACAATTGAAATGAACTCTGTCCTTCATAATATAATAAAAGGGTAACAACATAAAGGACGGATTGATGATATCTGTGTGGATCACTAGCTGAAAATAAGTATTTGTTGTTGAGAGGGTTTTTTAATGTACATTAATGATAGTGCGCTCTTCTTTATATATATCTTTTCTACACGCACAAATTATGGTGTGTGAAAAAGTAATGTGCGGCTCACATTGCACTCACTCACTGGAAGTCAAAAAACTTTGTGAAAAGGTCTCTGTGAAAATATTTGGCCGAAACATCCAATTTGGGCCGAACTGGGTTTGGCCGAACCGGTCAGATAAAAAAAATCCTGGGCCGAATCATCCAAATTGGGCCGAACCGGTTTTAGGCCGAACTGGTTTTGGGCCGAAGCGACCAAATCCCCGCAGTATGACCAGTATACATGCTCAGCTCAAGTACTGATTAAAAAATAGCAAAGAGAGAAAGCGCGGGATGGGGTAGGGAGGGGGGGGGGGGTAGGGGTAAGGGGGGAGGTTGGTTTAAAAAGGCTGAACGAACGGCACCCGCGAAACATTCCTGTGACAACTTTCTGGTTGGTTGTGCAGGGACGTGATGTGCGGCATGTTGCATTGCCGGCATCTGAACGAGAAGCTGATGTTCTGGCAGGAGCCGCTCTCGTACACCATGCCCAAGTCCGTCATCCCGGATGAGCGCGGCAACCTGCAAGCCTGTTACGGCGCCATCCTCGATGTCGGCCTCGACTACCAAGATCCTGGCATGGTGCCCGACGGGGCAAAGTGCGCGCCAAACAAGGTGAAAAATACAACGCCATTTTAGAAATACTTGAGTTTTCTGTCTGTCATCTGATATCATACACACATTGGTGGGCACTGAGTGCTCTTTCTTCACCTTCCCGAGTGTTTTTTTTAACCCAGCTGACTTTGTCGGACTGGGTTAGTCGTATCAATATAGGGGGCTTGAATGTGTGTGCGTATGTGCGTATGTTAAACTTTTTCTTTAAAATGCTACTCCTCCTACAGTTTTGCTCCAATCGTTTTGATATTACGCAGGAATGTTCTCTGGCTGGTCCCCTACCTGGCTATTACTTTTTTTTGACGATTGACGAAAAAAATGACGAAATGGCGGCACTTTTTGTGCTACTGCTCCTACAGTTTTACTCCAATCGTTTAGCTGTTACGCAGGGATGTTCCCCAGCTGTTCGCCTGCGAGGCTAGTATTTTTTCGCGGTTCAGTAGTAAATAACTGAATTGTCCAACCATTCTTTTCCCTCAGTCTTTTTCAAATAGTTATAAAATTTTAATCGAAAAGTTCTTAGGTGCTTTTTTTCGCAAATGATAAAAATGGTGGAATTTAATAAAATTTGTAAAATTGTGTAAATGTCGGTAAATACGTGAATCGTCAAAACCCAACCTCTTCAACATCCCTTTTCGGGTAGCTTCCACCCGGGAAAACTCGTTTTTGTGTATTAAAATTATGAAAAAGTTACGTTCAGAAACGAAGTTCTTCATTTTTTTGGCCTAATCGTTTCAGAGTTTTTCTCTCTTTCCTTGTTTGATAACTCGGCTGGGTCATGTCCTTGGACATGCTTGTTTTTTAGCCAATTTTTTTTATTTTGTTGTTGTAGATTTGTGTGGATGCAAAGTGCATTTCTCTTGGCAGCCTAGAGATGAAAAGCTGCCCTGACTGCCACAATAACGGGGTATGTAGAATCTATCCATGCAGAGCCCGAGGCGTTGACAGAACTTTTGAAAAAACATAGTTAGTAGTTTCCTTTTTTTTGTTGCCAGTTGGGAATTGCTATTGTAGATACCAAAATACGTGTCCGTGAAGTAAAAGATTTCAGTATTTTTCTTTCTTTTTTTGGTGAATATCTTTCTTAATAGAAAACTGCATAGGGGAAGAAATAGTAGTGAATAATGCCTCACGAAGCAAATAATAGTGAATGTTGCTATGTGTACCAGGTATGTAACCACTTAGGGCAATGTCACTGTGACGTCGGATATGCACCGCCATTGTGCGATCGCCCGGGCAACGGCGGAAGTGAACACAGCGGACCAATCAAAATACTGGAATGTATGTCAAAGACTATCAGCATCCTAATAATAATAATAATAATAATAATAATAAAAATAATATAAAAATAAAACTGAAATTGAAAGAAGGGTTGAGAGGGCGAATTCTTAAAATATCACGATATACATTTTATTCCATGAGTGCCAGTAAGCCTACAGAGGAAACAGTAGTATGCTGCCTCGTAGATATGCCCTGCACATACGTGCTACTCGCTCTTGTCCAGTATCGAAAACGTCACGCAACGCACTACTGAACGTGTGTGATTGACATCGCCATAACAACAGAACTACGCAGAGGAGCGATTAAGATGTGTAAATAAGAGAATATATTTGTACGAAAATATCATGAAATAAAACCGCGTTTGAACTGATCCGAAATCTAACCCCCTCCCTTAGCTTTGTTCACCGTTCGCACCCGCCCTTCAGGCTGCCGGTGGTGGGAGGAGGAGGAGGGGTGGGGGTTGAGGAAGTCGAATCAGTCCACCCGCTGGTGTGATTTCTGATTATTTTCTTTTTTTTCATGGGACAAAATATCGTTTTCCTTTGCGTCTTCCTTGCAGCAAACCGAGCCCTCGTGATAGGCATGATCGTTCTCTTCGTCGTCATTTTGCCCCTACTGGCCGCCTTTGTTTACATCGCTTACCGTCACCGCGAGCAAATCAAGAAGATATGGGAAGCCAGAACGAGGCGGGATAAATATCGGTAGACAGTCTTTAGCATTTATTCACACTCCCCTCAATTGACATAGAAATCTTAGTCGTAATGATAATTAGATTTGTTTTTACCTGAAATAGAATTGCATGTTCAATTTATTAAATGCTTACATTAAATTAGCATAAACTATAAATAGCTCGTTCATAAATTTTACCTGCTGTTGATTTAATTGCGAATTTTGTTGATATTTTACCCTGTAGACACCCAGTAGTTTATGCAAACAAATCAGATGTATTTACTTAGTTTAAATTTTACAATTCTTTACACTTGCCTTGAATAATTGCCTTTAGATTTTCATTAAAAATTTTTTCAGTTTAATGCGTTTTTTTTATCTTAATTTTTTTTGAAGTGTTTGAAGAAAGTTTATTAGCGTTGTTGTGACAACCCACCCACTCAACCCGAACCCCAATACCACTCCCTTTTTGTACATAGTGTGTGTGCAAAACCGTAGTCAGCTTTTAACCTGTAACCCATGTGCTTTTAGTTAAACAGTTTTCAAAAAAAATATATAGTTAAATCATTGCTTAGAAGCTGGTGTTGGAAAAAAAACTGGTTGAATTTGACGTACGTGTTATGAGTCTTAATGTAAATAGAGAACAAAAATATTTTAAGTCGACTTGTTTCGTCAGTGGCTTCCATGGTTTGTATTATATTTTTGCAAAAATAAATGTAAGAATCGAATAGCTTGTAATATTTGGAAAATAGAGTAAGTATGTCTGCGTGTAAGATATGACAAGGGCGTTTTGGTACAAGCTTTTTCCGTTCGCAAAAGCAGTTCGTAGTTCAGTTCGCTTAAAATAGTAACACTTTAGGAGATCACGTACCTGTCGAAAAAAAGTTGTTTTTTTTTCGGGAGCAATACCATTTTATATTTGTCCTATCTTCCTTTGATTAAACAGCTTAAGAGGCCGGCATTTTAAGGCTTTTAATTCTTAAATAAGGGAAATTCTCAAAAGAAGTGTTTGTTGCTCAGTTCGTCGGAAGGACGGGCACACACGTGATTCGTACTCAAATTCTATGCTCCAAAAAGCCGAACTGTTTGTTTTTGCGTTCGGAAAACGTCGTTTATTAAGCTAATTTTGCCTCAGGTTTCTTGCACTAATTGACCTAACATTGCCGCTAACAAGCACCTGTTCTTTTTCTGTCCAGTTCCATTTTTAGGGCTAAGCCCGGAAGTGCCAACGACGCCCCGACAACTAAAGCCGTCCCCCGACCACCCCAACGGCCAAAAGTTGCTGTGGCGCGGGAGCCCGTTACCTCTTGCGATAGGCCGCCAACAACTGGGGTTAAAAGAGCTTCCAGTTTCTCACCCTCAGACATTGGTGCTTTTAAGTTCGAATCAACCACTAATAAACAGTTAGAAAAAATGGACGAAATACCGGTCAGGTATCGTTCGCCTACACTTGAACAGGCGCGAAGTAATCGCCCATTATCTTATCCTTCCAGCTATCCAGAAGACGGCGAAATACATCATAGGCAAGATGAGTTCAAACCCCAACCCACCCGCCCGGCACCTGCTCCCCCGGGGGCGCCCAATGTAGGTGCCCACGGCGGTATGAATACTCAGACAAAACCAAAGGGATACAAGCCAGAGAGACCTCCCCAACCGGATTTATCTAAAGTGGGACATAGCTATCATGCTAACGAAGCGGCTGCCACGGTAGCCTCTCGCGTGCCAAAGCCTGTTAGGCAAACTGAGCCCGTGTCAGCTGAGGACAGTGGAAAGTACTACCAAAATGTGCCAAAGTACACCAACGGCCGAGTGGCCACTGGGCCAGCCTCTACACAGCCACACCAACCAAGCACTGTGTCAAGTATGGTTAATAAATTTGAACAGCCGCTTAGTAATACTGAACATAAACGAGAGCCGCTGAGCCGTACGAAAAGCAAACAACCGGAAGTGACTTTTGAACACACGTCAAGTATATTGGGTAGCGCTGAAAACAAGCGCCCTGTACCAAGGCCAAGGTCTATGGCGCCGACCGGACAGCTTGGGGCGGACGGCAAGAAGCCGGACTTGCCCCGAAAGCCGCCACTACCCGCCCCTTTGTCTCGTAACGCTTCGAAGCCCGCGGTCACCCCTAAGCCGTTCACATTGACGGGAGAGAACAGAAGCAATGGGTCAATATGCTGAAATTCGTCGTGCCATAAGGGCTTCTCCTTTTAGGACGCTTGCGGCGGGGTGGGGGGTGGGGGGGGGGGCATGGGTTCTGAATGAACTTCGTACTTCAGGACCAACTTGGAGATTGGGGGAGGGGGAGGTATTGCCTTATGTGCTGAATGCGTAGCTCGTAATTAATCAAAATTCGAATCCATATTTTTCTATTGATGACGAGGTGGTTGTTGGGAGTAGTGATTATCTTATTTGTTTTATTTTCTAAAGTGACTTGCATTTGTGACCTTTTTTCTGGTTATGGGTTGCATTTTGTCTTCCCATATTTTATTTATTGATTTATTTTTTTTATTATTGCTAATGTTTTTATGGTCGACTGGATATTTCAATGGCCAAGGACTTAAGGGCATACAGTGATCGAATCACAGGGGCGTACATGTTGTAGTGCCATTCGTCTCGTAGAGCGTTGGGGCGCACTGAAAGAAGCTATTGCATAACAGGTGGAATCTGATTGATTACTATTACCGGCTGCAAATTGGTTCTCTACAGTTCATCGGACTTGGCGTGCCAAACAGCCGGACACATCATTGCTAATAAAAGGAGCACTGCCTACTTGTAGTCTTCCAACAAAGGGTCTCAGAATTTAGAAATAATTTTAAATAAAGCTGTATGATTAAATATTAGGCCAAAAAAAACAGAAAGCAATGATATTCCTCTTTTCCTGTAAGCTTGAGGTACCACGTAAATTTTCGCATGAATGTCGTTTTTGTTATTTATTTCTGGGCATAGAATTCATGTTATTGGTAACGAATACACATTTATACTGTTACATTTTCAATGTTGAATTAATAACGCATGTTGAGGTTGTAGCCAGGAGTTCGATATCTAGTACGGTTGCACTTTCTCTGAAAATATTGCACCCTTCAGCACAAACTTCAACGCATCATCTTCAGCATTTATTGCAGGACGTTTAGCCCACTGTATTTTCCACATTTCCACACACTGTGAACGCCTCAACACTTAGATGTCAGAAGGACTTGCAATCAGCTGACGGCTATAAAGCTGGGCCACCGTTTTCAGTGCCTTTTTAACGACACTTCAGCTATCAGAAATCTTTTTAATCCCATAAAAAATTCGTATCTGTTTTGTTAACTGGGAGTAAATCATGTGAAGGGCGTGTGTTTTGTGGGTAATGTTTATTAAGTGCTTATTTTGACAACAGTCCTCAAAACATAAGTGTGTGTCTCAAGCCCCGTGTGATCGTGCCAATAGGTGTGCAGTAGAAAGTGGTTATAATGACATCAGGCTGGCAACAACAGAACTTTATGGTCTTTTTCGCAGTTTACAAGTACCGGTTATGGTGACATATTGGACAAAACGACATAGTTTCTCAAGTATTTTCCAGTGACGTCGTAACACTGAGTTTGACCAGGTTTTCGTATCGTTTGTAAATTGCTAAAATGACCAACTATGTTGCATTTTTGCTCCGTGCATTTGAGTTTGCAAGAGACCAATGAAATATTTTTGTTTACCCGATTCAATTTGAAAGAGATATTTATGGTTAACTGATGGCCTTTTGCAACTGTGTCAGAAGAAATTCACAGACAAACCGACATTAACTTCTTAATATAAAAAATCAATCTGCGAATAGCTGACGATTTACCGAGTACGCGCAGGCTTTTCAATATATTGTGATCTTTCAGTTTTCTGCGACCATTTTGAAATTTTCGAGTTGCTTCGTGTTGCGCTGCAAGTAGATGTGTAACGTAGGCTGAGGATTGCATTTCATCACTGTTTATCAGTAATTTTCAAAACTGTTTGGTCTCCGTGTGAGAGCTTTCGTCCTCGTAATAAAGTAGTATGCTCATTGTTTATGGATACCTTTTTTAACATACACTGAAAGATGCATTTGAGCGTTCTTTATGCGTTTTAATTTTTGTTGAGTTATTTCAATTTGAAGGACAATGTACTCATAAGAGTGTGGACTACGATTTCATTTGCCCGTATACTCAGAGCTTCTGTTAACACATCGTATTATACTCTAGGCATAGTTTATGGAAATACCCAGGCTGTATACATGTATTTACTATGTATGTCGCACCACAGACACATGAAACTCCTTATTTGATAGTCATTTTCTTGTTACATGTTACAGTTAGAAGTTAATATACGTGATTATCATAGATTATATTTCACATTGAAATAACTAGTGTAGGTAGCTTAGCCTGGCGGGTAGTCACTAAAAGCCGACAAAACGTGACTCACGTTAAGCGTAGACAACTGCCCTGTGACGCAGAAGCCGTGATTGAAATACAGCTAACAAAATCGAATGCGTTACAGTTAAGTAACCGGCTCTGTTCTAGTTCTCACATACAACACGCGTGTTTTTTAGGGATCATTACAGTGTGAACTGCTAAAAGATTCGGGCATAAGATTCGTTCATATGTTATACCCAATTGTATCTAAAACCTTATACTCCAATAAAAATAAATATTATTTAGTGAGAATTAGCTTATTACGAACAACCTCAAAATTTCAGAGCTTTAACACCGTGTCTATGAAAAATGAGCAGAAAGAAAACATAGAAAGTTTATGATGTTTCTATTATGGTTTTTAGTCACCAGGCCTCAGTGTTTGCTCGCATTTTTAGATAGAAGCCTTAGCTTTCAAGCGATTGTGCAACGATTAGAGAAGATTATAAATAGCCACCCAGTCCAGTCGTTTGAATGTTTTGTAGTTAAAACACTTCACAATCATTGAAATACGCAGGAATCCAAATCAGAACCAAATTTAAAGCTGTGTTTTAGGACACTGATGTAGGTAAACGGAAGCTTGATCCGTAAATAGTCTTTATAGCCATAAATTATTGCGATCATTTCAACTGGGATGACCGTAGTATGTGTGCCGTCCGTCCATCAGGTGAACAATTTTGGAGCTTCGAGATAGTGCCACTTCGCGTACACATTAAATACAAGACAGCTTTGCGTATGTTCACGACAGCAAAGCTGGTCCCGCGCTTTGCGTATGTTCACGCCAGTTAAGCTGGTCCCGCGCTTTGCGTATGTTCACGACAGCAAAGCTGGTCCCGCGCTTTGCATATATTCACGACAGCAAAGCTGGTCTCCCGCGTATCGCAGTACATTACCACGTGTTACCGTAATTTGTCAGTTGTGTTGTTTATGAATAAGGCTAAGTGAATCATAATTTAGGTTTTGCTGCTTGTGACATATCTGGATGACCAGAACTTTACGTGTGTCGCTGTGGGGAGTGCAGTGTTCAATAATTTTACGTCGTTGTGTGAATTCGAATGATATTTGCAAATACACATTCATTATGAAGGTTCCAAATTACGAACTATCAGTTTAGCTTTTCAGAAGTGAAATAGCTTCGCGACTTTATGTAATAGATGCTTGCGTTTTATTTGTTTCTATGGAGATTGTATGTTAGTCGTTCTGTTTATATGCTTATTTGTTATCAGAGTCCCGTTAAAATCAGTATTATAGATTTTGATTTAACTTATGGCAGGGTGGTAGTTTTAAGGTTTTCAGTTACAAAAAGAACAAATCATGGTGAGGTTCCTATTTCCGTCGTATTGTACATGATTTCATTAAACCATTAGTTTTCTTTTAAACTTTTAAATTTGTTGTACCTCAACTGAGAGGAAAATTGTTTTTTTTTTTTTTAATTCAGTCTGAGATAAAAGGGGCACTGAACACTACGCGTGGTTCAGCTGCAGACATGAGCTCAGTGTGAGCCACGGCCTGTAGAAAATGGCTCGGTCGGGAAGATTTTCGAGGGTCTGTTTTATGGACGTAAAAAATTGATAATATCAAAAGGGCCTGCGGGATTTCGGTCGGACTGGCAAAGTTTCAAAGGTGGCAGCTCGAGTCAGGTTCTGGTTAACTCAACCCGAGACGAAAAAAAATTTACAAATAGGCTTCTAGTGCTTTCCGGTATGTCTTGTTCAAGCAAATGTGGATTGGTGTTGGGGGATGGTGGGGAGGAGGGGGGGGGGGGGGGGGGAGTGTTGTCTAAAACCAAGACCGCCGCTCCGTGTTATTTTGAGGTAAATGGAGAACAAAAATGCTCGGAGATATGAATCTATACTTGAAAATCTTCAGGTTTGGTTACGAATTCGTAGTACGAATAATGAGCGATCTACAGTCATATTTAGGTCTGATGGCCCCTGTAAAGCGGTCACTTGCGACTGTTGATCTTGAAAAGCTTCTGAGAAGTCAGTTTTGAAGATGTCTGTAATTTTAGGTCTGTATTGCAGTTGGATGTGTTTTAAGAGCTTATTTCTTAGTACTGTAAAAATAGTGTTTACACTTAGGAAAGAATGTGAGATTTGAGAATTGATTGAACATTGATAAAAAAAGGAAAATTTACGTACCCCTTACGTAAATAATACACAATATATACTCAGTTTCTTAGAGAAATCATTTGTATACCTCGGTTTCAAAGTCTAATATTTTATAAATAAAAACACATGTACTCGAAACTGGGAATTTCTTTTATTGTGGAAATTATACAGTGTTTCAGTCATATTTCCTCTAAGGAAGCCAGTGTTCTAAAACTAGTCAAATATTCCCAAATATTTTTATCATTATCCAAGCTTTTCAGTTTTAAAGTGGAAAACGACCTCTATGAAGGGATTCTTTCGATACAGAACTGTTCTGTTTCACTTCTAAGAATATTTTTTTACCAAAGAAATAACGCTAAGAGCTAGTCGTTTGCTCGTTGACTTCCGGCTCCAGTCTTCCGAGAACGTCTTTCGTTTCTACATCAACGACAACGCGCGAGCATTTACGAGACATTACGCGTCTCTCATCACCGTGTATTTTATGCTTATTCTGGAAGTGCTGATAGATATTTCTCTGCTGACTGTCGCACAGACAACACAGCCAGTACGTCTTGTATCTGGGTGTCTTCTTGTCCTTTGATCCTGGCGTGAATGAGTCGTTGGAGCTCTCGTCAACGGTGTCATTAAGGCCGGTATTTGGTGGTGGTTGTATGGCGTCATCCTCTGCGTCAGAGTGAGCGGCAGAACCAGGCTGTGTGAAAAAAAAATAAAACAACAAATTCTGTTCTCAGTTGGACCGAATGAAAGTAGAAACATCAAAAGCAGTACATCAAAATTGTGCCGACACTGTCCTTCTTTTGGCACGCCTTTCTCAAATCTAATGATTGCTTTAAAAATTAAATAATTACTCATCCATCGTCCGTTACGTGTGTGTAAGCAAATTTTGAAAAGCTACTATTCCTGCATGTTTTGAATATTGGCATGAATGTTGCCCTGGTAATCCTCCACACACCTTGCATTTTGTTTGGCGATTTCTCCGAAATCTCTCTCTCTCTCTCTCTCTCTCTCTCTCTCTCTCTCTCTCTCTCTCTCTCTCTATCTATCTATCTATCTATTTATTTTGGTTTTTGGCCAAAATTTTCGCCAATTTTTTTTACCAATCAAAAAAAAAGGAGTAGCCATTTTGGTAATAATGCCTGCTACCTTTACTTGAAATTTCAAGACAGCAAGACTAATTTTCCTTCAATTAGTTAAGATTTTACTGAAGATTTTTTGGTTTCTCGCCAAAATTTTCGCCAATGTTTGGCCAACCACCAAAAAAAAAAGTAATAACCGGGTAGGTAATAACGCCTCCTACCTTCACTTCACATTTAAATACAGTGAGACAATTTTCGTGTAAACATGGGGTCAGGACAAGTCACATAATTCCAACTCTCCATACATTTTATTTTTGCTTACATTTTACACACTATTTTCATGATTTCTCATCTATGCTTTGCCTTCAGGTTTTGAATTGTTGTTAGTACTTGTCTATGGCAAAAAAACCTTACCTGCATTTCTTAATACCAACGACTGACAACATCTTTTTGCTTGTTAATTTTAAACAACAATTGATGATTGTTAATTTTGATTACAAGAAATGAAACTGCAATTGAGTGCAAGTGAGAGAGATTGCAATTACTTTTAAATGTAATTCATAAAAATGCAACTAATTCATATGCTGCCAACGAGACTAGCAGAATGACCAGAGAAACTTGTTCTTGACTAATTCGAGTAACCAATCCGACAGGATACAGTACAATTTTCCTGTGCATATCTCAGACAAGGTTAAGACAACATTGTAATATGCACTAACTGTGAGTCTGTTGCGCACCGCGTTTGGTGTATTTTGTGAAAGAAACAGTGAATTTACAAATAAAATAGATACATAAATTTCTTTTTCTCTTTATTTCTTACATTTTAAACATCATTGTCCAGTAGTAACCAATTTCCCCATAAAACAGCAGTCTCTCTAGTTCATCTAACTTCGCCACCACCGAAATCTGGTGTGTAAAATGGGGTTAAAAAGTATAGTGAGTTGGCAAGACCTATGGTGGGTTGGTAAGTACTTTCAAAAGTACGGTGACTTTGCCTATGGTGACTTTGTAAAGGGAGGTATGGTGAGTTGGCATTGTGGTGACTTGTCTTTACTCTAGTTCAGATTGTATGAACAAAGTTAGTTTTTCGCCAGTATTTTCGCATATATTTCGTGAATCGGAAAAAAATTAATAATCGGTGGACAGTTATGTACCCTACCTTCAAAGAAAATTTTAGAACGCTTCCATGAAAACAATAGGAGATAGGTTTTAAAGAAAATTGGTTTTTGGCCAATATTTTTGCCAATTTTTTGGCGAATTGCCAAAAGCGTCACAGATCGTTAGGTAGTAATGTGTGCTACTCTTACTTAAAATCAGTTAAACGGTATTCACGTTAGAACTATTGCATTATACAGTATTCTTGTTTTAACAACGAACGGTTTATGTGCACGGCGGATGGATTCAATGTGCGCAAGAATACAGAAATGTTTCGGCTTGACTACCCCTTTTTTTGTAAACACAAGTGGAAGACATGCAAATGTCGAGGTGAGAGAATGAGGTTACTATAAGCACACCTGTGAATGCGAGTGACTGTCGTCTAACACTGGCGCCGAGCGGTCGAGCATACTCTCCAGATCCTCGTCAATCTCCATGTTGTTAAAGTAGTCCACACCCTTGGGCACGATTCCATACTGAAGCACCAGCATTTCGTCCTGTAAGAGGATTCGCGAACAAAAATAAACACAACAATTTCTCATATTTCTTGTGCACAAACATAATATATGTGAGCACTGCGTGCAACCGATGTGTGGGCGGGAGTGAGTTTCTTAAAAAGGGGCACAATATACAGCGGCATTAAATTTCCACGTGTCTGTTTCTGTGCACAGCGGACATGCTAATTAAACTGAACACCAATACAACATGAATGTGTCCGGCTGCTATCCTTATTTGCAAATGCCCGAAACCAGAAAAACTGCACGGTAGCAGCTGAAATTCTTTATCCCAATTAAATCTTTTTTAAGCATCAAATACATGAGAACATACACCAAGCAACATGTAAAAGTAGAAGGTACAGGTGACAACGACGCGATTTTGTAAAGATCTTGACAAATCTTGGGTTCGAAGGGGCGGCCCAAACCCATGGGCCGAAACGTCCAAAACCATGGGCTGAAACGTCCAAAGCTGGGCCGAATCGTCTTTCACGTTGGACCGAACCGGTTGGGCCGAACTGGTTTCGGGCCGAAACGTCCAGAAACCAGGTGAAGAACTTACTTCATCCTCCTGCTCCTCGTCGTGCTCCGTGCCAAACAGCACCTCCACGCCGCTAATCCTCAGGTCTTCGTGCAGCACGAAGCGCTCGTACAGGATCAGCGCCTGCAATGTCAGATGAAATATGGTGTGTAAAACGCATCAGTGTCACCGATTAGTAGCGTATGGTGATTTGGTAAACGGTCGCTGTTTTGATGGTGACTTAACTTCATGCTGTCATGTCCAGATGGGGTATGCCGAGATGCAGGTCTGGCAACATGGCCTGCTATCGATATCCCGTGCTTACCGATATCCCGTGATTAGAACCACCGGAGCACACAAATAAGCAAACCGTGGACTAGTTTATTTCTATCACATATGCCAGAGGCTGTTTTGTCGGCCATAAGCCCATTGACAACGGCGTTCCTGGTGAACTCTCTACCTCGGATATTTAACCTTGTTAGGCTTTTCAATCCTATGGAAACTAACTACTGTTGGCAATCTTTCGGTTGCCGACGATTTTTTACGGTGCCGATGAAGGCGGACTGGCGTTGAGACGCACACAGCCTCTCGCAACTGCGGTTAAATGAACCTTAGTTGGCTGAAACACGGAACTTTTAATCATACACATTTTTGTTTTCAACTAACCGAAATAACCGATGTGTCGGTTTCTGTCACCTATAGTTTCAGTCAGTGATCTCTTTTTCTCTTTTGCGAACCCTAAAACCAACAATTACCGGTTATGACAATAATCGGGCTCAAACAATAAATGAAAAAGTGCCACGATGAATATTAATACCACGACCAATTCTCCACTTAAAAAAAATTTTTTTAATCAAAGCA
This sequence comes from Protula sp. h YS-2021, assembly GCA_949752745.1. Lineage (NCBI taxonomy): Eukaryota > Metazoa > Annelida > Polychaeta > Sabellida > Serpulidae > Protula > Protula sp. h YS-2021. The sequence continues at coordinate 29,964,732 of OX457029.1, forward strand.
CTAAATAATACAGAAGAAAAAACGTGTATGCACCTGGAAATAGTCTGTGAGTGGTAGCACTTTGGCCAGGAACTGCTGCAGGTGTTTTACTGTGGCGTTTGAAGGCACTCGCAAGTACGAGTTCTCTAACTGCCGTACAAACAATACAAGTGAACATTTGAACAACAATATGACTGGCTCATAAAGCCCGAATCTTACGCTTTGAAGTAACTGGCGAAAAAAATTTCGAGTTCATCGTCTATCATAAAATGAATAACCAGTGTGGCAAACAACCTATTCCTGTACAGTTACACGCAAACCGCTCGCTCAAAGGTCTCAGGTTCTTAGGCATACAAACTTTTGACATGATGTCAATGGGGTCCTGGAAACCCAATGAACTGTTTGTACATAGACTAAATGAATGTGAACACTGGACGTTGTTGCCACCGATACGACAACTGCGTTATGTTCATTACGAACACAAATTAAACCATAATCCAACGATCCAACCGCATTTCAAGTGTTGAATTACCCCCTCCCAACGTTTCAGAGGTTTAATTGTAGAGACTCACCTCGTTCACTGGCGGGACTACCTTGTCATCGTATCCAATAAACTGCAGACAAAGGGAGATCCATCTGTGCACTTGTTTCGTCCGCTCGATCCCCTTCTTTTTCGACGACTGACTACATCCCGTTGCGCCTGTACGTGGAATAGTAACATTTGACGCCACATATTTTTATCTGCTTTGGGCAAAAATACTTTACTTAGCAAAATGCTTAACTGCGGTGTTTCATGTTTTCGTTAAATTATTGCGCAGTGGCAAAGAACTGGATCTGGCAATCACAGGTCCCGGTTTCATTATTATTATTATTATCAGTTTTCTTTTTTTTTAACTTTTAGGCATCACTGATCTTATTCACAAGCCAGATTAAACTACTGCCACGCAGTTCAATTTTAAAACAGAGTATAAAATTCTGATGAATATTGCAATCTAATACGCGCAAATTGTCGATTTTAAGATGAGACAAATTTGCCTGCAAAAATAATGGTAATGGTCTTGCTAGCAACATCTCACATCACTGCGTTATACTGCGTCTCCGTAACAGAACTATGGCCTATTTACCATCCGGTGGTATGTGGTCTTCATCAAATCCCTGCTCCTTGTAAAATAGTTCCTTTTTTGCAGCCTCATCTAGAACGCAACGAAATTTTGCATATTACTTCGCGACATATGTTCATGATGTTATTACTTTAAATTCTATCAGATGACGTCATCATGATATACAGCCAACGTAATCTACAGCGCTTTGCATGAGCTTGGTATACTTGTTTTATGAGAAATCGAAAGGGTACAATTGAAGAGCAATTACCTTTTGAAAAATCTGGCAAAATTTTGTTGACTATAACTTGGTAAGTTTTATCTGTCCTGCAAACAAAAGTGTACAAATATATCGCGATTAGTTGAAACAAATATAATAGTTCGATGCCACATATATGCATCGGGACCCTGGACTAACCGAGACGTCATGCCACACAGTTACTCAATATTACAACAATATTATGGCTGATTCATGAACTAAATTCCAACCAACCCCAACCCCGTGCCGCCCAGGACCCGGAAGGTTTTTGTTTTTCTGAGATTTGCAGTACACTGTTGGACTCACCTTAAGTTGCCATAGGGATTGCTTTCGTCTATCAGCGCCTTACACGTAGGGCAATGTTTGTAAAATTCTATGTGAAACAATATACATTTTCTGCAAACTGAAAAAAAAAAACAAAGGAAATGGAGAATTTATGGTTCGTCTTTTTTTCTCTTATCGAAGTATGTGCTTGAAAATAAAACTTGTGATCTGCCCTGGACGTCCTTCCACCCAGTCTGAAGGTGGCGAAGTTCAATCGGCCGAAGTTCAGCAACTGCAGCCAAAACGTATTTAGGACCTGCATAGTGGTTCACAACTACACCTTGCTTACTGGCACGTAAAAAACAACATATTTACCCCCGCATTTTAAGTTCGAAGATCATACAGAATACACTCATACAGAAGGAATGACGATAAACGCGCACAAGAGTTCCGAGAACGTGCCGGAATTACCTCAAGCCTCCCTTAAAACTGAAATAAGAGCTCATTTTTTCAACTCATTACTTTAAATACAGCTTATTAAGTTATTATCAATTAATTAACGTAATCCTATGGCGTATTTTGAACACTAGGAGTACCGTGTTTCACATATCAATGTTCCTTCAGGACGGTAGGAAATCATCTACTCACAGGTGTGCATACACTCCGCGATAGTAGTCGCGTTGTAGATATAGCCTCCACACAGAGTACACACCAACACTGAATTCAGGTCCTTGAGTTTTAAAGTGACGTCTGGTGGATGGCGAGCTAAACCTTCAATCTCCTTCTTCCAAAATTCACTTCGGGTCTGTAAAACAAGTCCGAGATCGATTGTTTTCTTTCAGCATTCAGTAGTTGACAGTAAAATTTACATGACAGTTAAATGTCGATGATATCGGGAAAACCCATAAGGAAGCTACAAAATTAACGGAAACAAAAGAGGATATACTATACATTGTAAATGCCATTTTTTAACCTATTTATACTGTGCCACGTCTTTGAAGCAAAATCCAAATTCGGTCGTGAGAAAATCAGTCTGCGACGGAAGAAAACCACGAGCAAAAGTGTGATCCTGCCAATGTAGGAAATATTATATCAACTTTACGACTACGCGTCAGATCTTCATTGATTCAAGCAACTATTTATGCAACAAACGACTGAATACCATTGTATCTCCAGCCTTTTCTTCTTTCTTTTCCTTTCCCACTTCGTTTCCTTCTGGACTGCGGGAAAGTGACTCTTTTTCTGACACAAGCAAAACTCATGACAGCAAAAAGTGACATTGAAAAGACACAAAGAATATCCATTCCACAGTGTGTTCTCAAGAAAACATTCAGAATCTGACTCAAACATTGAATTTGTACTCATGTTGATGGATAAATTTTTGGCACTGCATTTACTTTAAATCACAAATGTAGTTTCAAATACTTCATCCTAGTATTAACTTCGCCCGTAGACACACTTTGTAAACGCCCTATTACTTACAGGCGCAGCCGGGTCTAGGACAACTGACAACCCGGACAATTACCGACTAAAACAATTCCCAATTTTTAGAAAAAAAAAATAACAGAAAACAAACAATATCATAATGCTTCTAAATTTATTAACCTCTGTATTTGAGCAAAAACCTCTAAAAATCTGCAAGCCCTACAATATTTTGACAAGTCCCCAGTATTTTAATATATCTTCCAACAGTAACAATTCTACTCTCACATTTCTACTCTATCTCAAATGTGAACATTGTGCGATATTCCACGTAAGTAATCCATGATGTTTAGGTTTGGAAAGTCCGCTACGGCAGTGGCAATGAGTCACACAGTCTCACGGTAGACACGCCGTGGCCGAGGGTCCCTCGTGATTTTCCATCATCACGCATAGCATCTTCCGGTGCCACCCTTCAACGTGGTCGCTGTCTTACGCAGGCCGGTCTCCAACACGTTCCAAACAACGGTTGATAGAAATGGCTTGCAGTTTCTACCTCTAATCGTATCATCACAAACATAAATGGCAATCAAGTGAACTGTACAAACTTTCTAGTCGGTAATTGTCCGGGTTGGTAATTGCCCAGCCGGGAATTGCTCTATCGGGAACAGTTCTGCTTCCGACCCAAAAATTAAGCTCCAACCCCCAACCCTGCTCATTCGACGAAATACCACTGTATTATAGAAAGAGAAAGTCCACCAAGCTTCCAAAATTGGGAAGGCTCGGAAACATACCTGGTAAATCTATGACCTCGCTTTGGGTTTCTGTCTGCGAAGGAGAACAATCATCAGCCATACTTTGCGTGCTTTCCATGACATCAGCTGGCATTTTTGGCAAAGCAGCCGGCATTGTTTTCATCTCAGCACTGTCTTCTGGTGCTGTCGACTTCTTTTTCTGACTTTTAAAAAATCTGGATTTCGCCCTATTTCTGGAAACTAGGAAATGCTGATAACTTTGTGACAGTGGTTTGATCTGGGCCTTTTTTGCTGGCGACACTCCCGAATAATTTGGACTTTCCAATGCTTTATGTGCTGGCGAAGAACCAGGTCCTACAGCTTCCTCAAGTGCCTTTGATTTCGCGACCGGTGAATCGCAAGAGCTTTGAAACGTCCATGTCACGGATTCGTTTTCGTTTTCAGAAGGTGTCACGTCACTTTGAAGTGCATCCCCAAAACAACGGCGCTGCAGCCTTAATCTTCTGATAATGTCAAACGTCTCTGCTAGGTACACGTCGATATGACGATCTTTATTTTTCAAGTATTTCTTTATCTTCTCGCAGACTTCATGAATTCTCTTGGCCACCGATACGCAATTGGTCGAAAGCAAAGTGGACTCCAGTTTTTTGAGTTTCTGAGCACACTGCATATCTGATTTCATTCCCGGCATTAAGTAACGAAGCTCAAAAATAAACCCGTTGGTAACACGTGCATCGACAATAGACCTGTTCATCCTTATGTCATCGGTCGTGATGCCTAGCGTTCGCGACCATTTTCCGAGGTACGTGTTACGATCTATGTCTCCCATGTTCACTTTAAGACGGAACAGTCTTCAAACCTGCAAAGGAAACAGCAAAACAGAGTAAAACCTCGTTAGGCTTGACATCGCTAGGATTAGAAAAAAATCTCGGGTTAAGCCGATGTAACATTTCTCAACAAATTCGTTCATGTAGTTCATAATGTATCAGCGGTGTCTAAACCTCAAAGAAAATCCGTCATCGTTGCCACTAGTGAATGCACCAGTGAAAAAACTTTATGCTGCAAATTTAGTGAATTGCATCTGATTACAGGTTCTCTGTTTGAATTAAGTAGTACCGTAATTTCGGGTGCATAAGTCGATCTTTATCTGTATGAGTCGAGGTTGCTTTAAAAAGACCGTGAATTTACAAAATACTGTGTACAAGTTGCATTCTAATGGCCATGTTATTCTGGTAGACCGCCTCCCTCCTTCCCGAACCCTATCCTCTTCTACAAAACGCTCACACATTCGCTCTCAGATTTATCGCTTTATTTTATTTTATTAACAGTGGTCACTCTGAAGGGAGCCTCTGCGGACTTTTCTTCACCTTCATACATTTCCTGAGGTCTTTCATTCTTTCTTCAAACACAAGAAATAACCGTTATTTATTCAAATTTTACTCTGCAACAGATTTCTTATATGTTTCCAGTCAAGCGCCTAGTCCACCTCGTTACTAGCACACTAAACTTGCATGTCTTGTTTACGGCTTCCTAAAAACTGTAATTTCTCAAAAAAAAAAAAAAAAAGGAAACAATGTAAAGTCGAACTATTGTATAAGTCGAGGATGTCAAAATAAAAGGTAAAATCAATGCGTCAGTTGCAACTTGAAATTACGGTATACTATTTCTTTTGATTTGATAGGCCGATCACTTCCTTGCACAGAGACGATAAATGAAGTAAAAGTTTGCGTATGTTGTCGCCCAACAGTCTAATGGCACCTCGTATTTATTTCGGAAAATCACATTAAGTCTAGGTTGGTCGCACGTATGAAACATACTAAGCCGTAACAAGACCTGAACCGCAACAGTTCAGTTGCTTTACAAAAATTTTTAAAAAATCTGGCAGACAGTTATAGTTTATTTGCAAGAAATATCTGCAAATACATCAGTTCTCAATTCCACATTATAATAGGAGTACAATAATGAATAATTTCCTTCCCGCTTCCTTGCAGACAACAGAAAAATGAGTAAATTAGGTTTCGGTCTATCTACGTTAAATTTTTCACTCTAATAGTTTTGTGCACTGGAGGTGCTCATGCGTTCATTCGGGGCCCGTCGATAAAAATCTCGAATTATTTGGAAAGGGACTGCAGGGTCATAAAACGCAATGAAAATTAACCAATCGTATTGTTTTCAACTGCTTTGGTCATGTCGGGATCCCCCTGTCACATTATACTGAAATGGGGCATCCCAGCCCCCATTCTAACCCTTACATTGGAGTGCCTCACAGGGTAGCAAGGAGGAGTCCCAATTTTAAAGTCTAAGGTATGACCCGACCGGGGTTTGAATCTACGATGATTGGGTGACAATTTATGGTTTTTATTACCTAGGTTTTTTATCATGCCGCAGCACAACTTCATCGAGCAACATGTAAAAGAACAGGTTCAACACTTACAGCTCATATCAACTGCAGTGTTGCCACGGAGTCGTCAAGAAAAAAAAGGATAAAAAAAAAGGATAAAAAAGGATAAATTTGAGAAAAAAAAGTATGAAAAAAAGGATAATTCATATTTTGATGAAGATCGAGAAAACATTAATGTTAATCATATGGTATAATTTTTTGTAAGTTACAAGGTTCGCGCTGGGATCTCAGGAAAGTGAGTCAAAAAGGGAAAGTATGACTGAGTTAGGTCCAGAAAAACTCGGTGGGTTCCGAAAAAGTGAGTCATTTCGTAAAAAATGCCCAAAAAGTGGACAAAAACCCCGCCAACGCGAACCCTGTAATTTATAATGCTCGTTTTCACAGCGATTAAAAAATGTTTGCATACCTGATTGTACTTTACAAATTTATAAAGGAATCCGGTCAAATTGTGCCAAAAGAAGAGTTTTGAAAATTGGTACTAAATATTTTTAAATGCCCCCATTTAGCCAATTTTTAGCGGATAGCCAAAAAAAGTAATTTTTTAAGACAGGCCTACCTAGAGAATAACTGTTCAAAATTGGAAAGGAATCCGATCAAAATTGAGGGAGAAGACCCATTTTGAAAATTGGCAACCGAAAAATTTTAAATGCCCCCCATTTTGCCAATTTTTGGCGGATCGCCAAAAAAAAATTTTTACAGAGAGGCCTACCTGGAGAACATTCGTTTAAAATTTGAGAGGAATCCGATCAAAACTGAAGAAGAAGCATTTTACTTTAAGTAAAAGTTTATACACGTACATACGTACAGACGACGGATACCCCTCTATTGATGTGATAAGATCAGCCCGACATGGTCGGCTGGTCTGAAAAAAAAAGTTTGTCCAAGGACAAAGTGCCAGCTTACGAAAAGAAATAAGACCAGCGTGCATAAGCAAGGGAATTTCCCTGAAAATTTGGGCTTCAAAAGATGAGACGGCAAAAGGCTAGCTCAGTAATTAATTTAGCACCGGACCAGAACATAGACAATAAATGCATACAAAGATTTGTTTCCCAGAAAAATGGGAAACAAATTTTTGTATCTCTGGTAGACTGGATAGTCTGCCATAGATACCTTGGAACAACACTCGCATTTCGGATCAGTGCGCATATTTATGTAACTTGCCTCGATGCGAAGTTCTTATTCAGACAAGTGCGCATGTTTATTCAATTTGCGTTGATGCTCGGCTCTCATTATGGAACGGTGCACATGTTTATTTCACTTGCGTTGATGCGCGGTTCTTATTTCGGATCAGTGCGCATCTTTATTTACCTTGTGTTGATGTGCGATTCTTATTTCGGACCAGTGCGCATGTTTATTTAACTTGCGTCGATGCGCGGTTCTTATTTCAGCCAATGCCTTGATACGCGGATCGCATTTCGGACCAGTTTGCATGTTTATTTAACTTGCGTTGATGAGCAGTTCGAATTTCGGACCATTGCGAAAGTTTATTTAACTTGCGTTGATGAGCAGTTCGAATTTCGGATCATTGCGAATGTTTATTTAACTTGCGTTGATGCGCGGTACTTATTTTGGACAAGTGCAAATGTTTGTTTAACTTGCGTTGGCCCGTGGTTCGCATTTCGAACACCTGCGCGTGTTTATTTAACGTGCGTCGATGCGCGGTTCTTATTTCAGGCCAATGCGCACATTTCTTTAACTTGAGCTGATGCGCGGTTCTGATTCTGGACCAGTGCACATGTTTATTTAAGTTGCATTGATGCGCAGTTCTTACTCTGAATAGTGCGCATGTTATTTAAGTTGCGTTAATGCGCAGTTCGCATTTCGAACCAGTGCGCATGTTTATTTAACTTGCGATGATGTACGCTGCTTATTTTGGTAGAGTGTGCTTGCTTGTTTAGCTTGTGTTGATGCGTGCTTCGCATTTTGGACCAGTGCGCACATTTATTTAACTTGTGTTGATGCGTGGTGCTTATTTTGGACCAGTTCGCATGTTTATTTATCTTCCGTCTATGCGCGGTTCACATTTCGGACCAATGTGCATGTCTATTGAACTTGCATCAATGCGCAGTGCTTATTTTGGACTACTGCGCATGTTTATGTAACTTGCGTCGATATCCGGTTGTTAAATCTCACTACTGCGCAAGTTCATTTACCTTGTGTTTACGCGCTTTAGGAGTCAAATTGAGTCAAATAGCACAAACCGTATGCCCGACCCACCTAAGGATGCCTCATGCAAAAAATAAATGAAATCGGATAAAAACTGTTGGAGGAAATGCATTTTGAAGTTTTTCTTCAAAAATTCCCTAAAAATACAAAAATTGTCCAATCGACTAAAAAAGCACAAGCCGTACGCACGACCCTTTAGGGGTGTCTCATACCAAAAATAAATGACATCGGATCAAAAATGTAGGAAGAGATACATTTTTTATTTTTCCTTTTAAAAAATTCCACAAAAATCACCCGATCGACTAAAAAAGCACAAGCCGTATGTATGACCCTTTAGGGGTGTCTCATATATCGGGAAATAAATGACATCGGGTCAAAAATGTAGGAGGAGATACATTTTAAATTTTTTTCTTCAAAAATTCGCTAAAAATTCAAAAATCACCTGATCGACTGAAAAAGCACAAGCTTTATGTATGACCCTTTAGGGGTGCCTCATACCAAAAATAAATGATATCGGGTAAAAAAATGTAGGAGGAGATACATTTTAAAATTTTTTCTTCAAAAATTCACCAAAAATTAAAAAATCACCCGATCGACTAGAAAAGTACAAGCCGCATGCATGACCCCTTCGAGATGCCTCACACCAAAAATAAATGATAGTGACTCAAAATTGTAGGAGTAGATGCATTTTGAATTATTTTCGAGATTTTTGCTTAAAAAATTCAAATACAAAAATTATCCGATCAACTAAAAAAGCACAAGCCGTATGCACGACCCATTAGGGGTGCCTCAGACCAAAAACAAATGACATCGGGTCAAAAATGTAGGACGAGATACATTTTTAATTTTTTCTTCAAAAATTCCCCACAAATTCAAAAATTACCCTATCGACTAAAAAAGCACAAGCCGTATGCATGACCCCTTCGAGATGCCTCACACCAAAAATAATGACATTGACTCAAAATAGTAGGAGTAGATGCATTTTGAATTATTTTCGAGAATTTTGCTTAAAAAATTCCCCAAAAATACAAAAATTATCCAATCGACTAAAAAAGCACAAGCCATATGCACGACCCTTTAGGGGTGTCTCACACCAAAAATAAATGACATCGGGTCAAAAATGTAGGAGGAGATACGTTTTAAACTTTTTTCTTCAAAAATTCGCCAAAAACTCAAAATTCATCGGATCGACTAGAAAAGCACAAGCCGTATGCACGACCCTTTCGGGGTGCCTCAGACCAAAAATAAATGACATCGGATCAAAATTGTTTTAGGAGATGTATTTTCAAACAAAGTTTACTAAATAAACAAATACTAACTAACTAACGGACGCCACCCGCAAACCGATAGGAATACCCCAGCTTACGTGTAACGTTCTGTAAGTTTGAGTTGCATGTCCCTAGGGACCATCGATAAAGTACGTACGCACATGCAACTCAAACTTACAGAATGAAGTTATTGAAAATCATTCAAGAAATAAAAACTACTCAACATCATTTAGAATACTGGATATTTTACAGTGTGATAAGACATTGAATACGTTTACAGAATATATATTTCAATTCCATGAAAAAAATACCCTTTCTCTACAGATGTATTGATTTTAAAAATAGACGCTCCAAAAGAGTTGGAAATTACATACACATACAGTTTAAGCGCGGTTAATATAATGGCCTAATAATGGGTTATGACTAGGGTGAGAAAAAATTATAGCAGAAAAAAACATATAACAAATTAGGAAAAAATGATATTTGGAACGAAAAAAGAAACTAAAAAAAAGTATCAAAATAAAAAAAAAGGATGAAAAGCGAAAAAAAAGTATAAAAAAAGGATGAAAATTAAAAAAAAAGTATAAAAAAAAGTATTTAAGGATAAAAAAAGGATAAAATCGGGCTTTTTCAAAAAAAAGGATAATCCTTTTAAAAAAGGATGATGTGGCAACACTGCAACTGTATTCCTAAAAGCGATATCACTTATGCAATAAAGAAAAGAAAAAGGGATCAACTTGGAATGTTCTGAGGCACGAATCCTGCATACCAGTCAAATACTTCAAACATTTACTGAAAGCTCATGTACAAAATACCCTTTTTGCAAATCAGGCACGACTTTTAGTGAGCTGTACATTTTTTATTTATTCATAAAAGTGCAGAAAAAATAAGCTTCCGCACCCACCTGTCAAATGTTTGTTTACATTCCGGCCTTTATATGTCACATGACCAAAGTAAGATGACCAAAAATATAAATAAAGCAGGGTTGAGATTTCGCGGTCGCCCGTGGCGACCATCTTTTGACTCGGGCGACCAACTTTTTCGAGTTGGTCGCCCGAGTGGCGACTAACTTTCTTTCTGAGTATTTTCAGGTAAATTTTGCAAAAAATTGCGCCGGGCGACTAACTTTTTAAAGCTGGTCGCCCGGAGGGCGATCAGAAAATTTTACGAAGTCTCAACCCTGTAAAGGGGTCATATTTTATTTGTAAAATATATACTAAAATAGTTGATAAATGCAGAGTAAGGTATAAAATTATTTTGTATACACACAATATTTGACGTTTTATTTTTACGTTCTTTTTGAAATATCAATTTAAAAGTTTTTTGGTGGATAATTGCAAAAATTGTTTCTCTTTCACGTAATAAAGTATGCTCCCTGTATACAAACAAATGTCAATTATTGCGGGAGAATTGTAGTTATTTCCGTGTTATTTTCTTTTAAAGAAAGCGTAACACAGAAGTTGTATATCATTACCGTTGTACTATGAGGGCCTTTAGCAAATGCCAATAAAAACTTACAGGTCGTTGAATCTCACACAAAGTAGCCACAGGGGTGCCTCAAAGCGAGCACAGTTGACTTGCTTATCGGTATATAGCGAGGCTTTGAAGCGGTGCCCGGAAACTTTGTAGAGTACCGCTTCTTGGAGCTAGGTACCTCCTAACACACTGTGGCGCACTCTGCGACTGAGCGATAATGAGGGATCACTAATTATAATTTCTATACTGAGACTATAAAATATATTTATCCAAAGTATTTGATTGTATATATCATGGCTTCAAATGCATTAAGCTGTTACATTGACAATGGCTCTAAACTGTATTTAACCTGTTATAAGTTTTTCATCAAATGTCACGAAAAAAGATGATCCCCAAAGAAAAAAAACATATCTATCAAACAATCAATTTAAATCGATCAACTCAGTGCCTCTGAACGACATGTAGATAAGTGAATTTGATTTTACAGTTATCTCATAACACCGAGTTACACGGCGAAACAAAAAAGATCAGTAGAACTTATCTCACAGATTCTCCTATATACTAACAAATGTGTAAGCAAAGAATTCACAGTTGATATTTAGTTATGTCATTTTCGTTGCTCATTGATCAAGATATTATTTATACCGCGACCTTCAAGTACCTTTGAATTCTTACTTTAAGCAATGCTATACTTTTAGTTTCTAGAATATATTTTGGGATGCCATTGAATAATTTTATGCCAAAACACTTATGCATTTTGATTTTAAATTTGTCAGCACATGTATTGTTTTAAAGGTATTTTTGTTTCTAAGCTCCTAGCTTTCTTTTTTACATCATATCAATTTTGAATGCTCGCTGGTAGCATTTTTAAACTGCTACCTACAATATAAGTGATAGCTTAGGGTTCATTTAACCAACGAACCTCAGGATTTTCAAGTTACAAAAATAACAGTTGTGTGTTCATGTTGATTTAATTCACATATAACTCTAGTAGTCTTTCTTTGCAGCTTATGATGCTATCTGTGAACTTTAGATTCGACCAGTTATATATGGCAAAATAAGCTGCAGTGTAATGTTCTTACAGAATGTGTATTTATCAAACGTTTTGAATTCTACAATATAGTAATATATTTTGAAAGTTTTTCCTTATTGTGACTAACAAGCTGTTTCCCTGTAAGTTAACTACTAAAATGTACTGATATAAACATGAAATTACTGTGGAATTACTAATGTAGATTTAACTATTTTGTGCGAAGCAATATTTGAAGATATCATAGAATTCATTTTCAGAGACAGCCTGTTAATTTTGAACAACACATTTAATATTTAAATTTATTCTTTATCTGGTCTCATAATATTTGTACAGCACCCGAGAAGGTAAGAATCGTGTCGTCAGCAAATGGCACAAAATGTAAAATATTAGTTACATGACAAATGTCATTGATGTATAAAAAATAATGAAGCTCTTATCGAGCCCTGAAGTTTTCCACATTTAACAAATAATTTACTGCAACAATGATCATTGAATTTAAGAAATTTTGACAAATAAGTTATAATCCAATTATTTTCCATACCCCTTATGTATACTATTCATTCCCTACAAAATTGTGGTTAATGGTGTCTAGAGCTTTTTCACACGCAACGAGTGATGATGCACTCCAGAATAAAGACATGATATGTATATTTTGCGTCATCTAACTGCATACAACACTTCCCAAGCCATATCAAGGCGAACGTCAAAGGACCCAGTCATGTGATTTATCCCTACGTTGGGTCTTATCCAATTCTTTGCAATCTCGTTATAACTATTCCAAAACTTGTAGTCGTTGAACATGTACCGACTTAATGATACACATCCCGGTTTTAATCACTAATGACAATCTCACTAGATTTAAATATTAGTAGTGTAGAAAGAGGGGTTTTGCGCCACTTGATGACGTCATACTGTCTGGACCGGAAGTGACGTCATAGGCGTAACCAAGGCGTAGCCATGGTGATAATGACGTCATCAGTCACGTGACCAATGAAAAGCCAATGAGATCAATGAAGACAATGAAGCCCCGCCCACTTTCTGTCTATCATACTGTCTGGACCGGAAGTGACGTCATACTGTCTGGACCGGAAGTGACGTCATAGGCGTAACCAAGGCGTAGCCATGGTGATAATGACGTCATCAGTCACGTGACCAATGAAAAGCCAATGAGATCAATGAAGACAATGAAGCCCAGCCCACTTTCTGTCTATCATACTGTCTGGACCGGAAGTGACGTCATACTGTCTGGACCGGAAGTGTTGTTTGGACCGGAAGTGTTGTCTGGACCGGAAGTGCTGTCTGGAGCGGAAGTGAGGTCACGATAAGCGTTAGGATAGGCGCGGCCATCCATGACGTCATAATGAGGTCATAATGAGGTCATAATGAGGTGATACTGAGGCCATAATGAGGTCATAATGAGGTTATAATGAGGTCATAATGAGGTCATAATGAGGTCATGCGGTGTGGCGGCCTCCTAGGGTTTCAGTCCATGATCGTCGAAGTCAATGAAGTCAAGGTTTCATTTCCGAAGTCAATCGGCAACAGACCCTAAAAAGTGATGACCTCCCCCCCCCCCCCCCCGAAATTGTGATTATTGCATATTTATCCGTTTCAGACGATTCTGAACATTTTTCATTTTTTGGGTCGACCGACCCCCCCCCCCCCCCCCGAAATTGTGATTTTTGCATATTTATCCGTTTCAGACGATTCTGAACATTTTTCATTTTTTGGGTCGACCGACCCCCCCCCCCTAGGACATACTATGTACCGACCCCCCCCCCCCCTAGGCGAGCAACATTCTGTCAAGTCAGCTTCAGTTCCATCAGAGGGGTATATAAGGGATGAGAATCCAGCAGTGACAGTCATTTCGGTGAGTGGAGCAAGGAAGCAATTGAATCACATCAGATCCAGGGATGGCATCCAGTGACAACTATTTCGGTAAGTGTTTATTGAAACTTTATAAATAAAAAGTGAACTTTGTAAACAAACTTTGTAAACAAACTTTGTAAACAAACTTTAGTTAATTGCATAATTGAAACTTTGTAAACAAACTTTGTAAACAAACTGTGTAGACAAACTTTATAAACAAACTTTGTAAACAAACTTTAGTTATTTACATAATTAAAACTTTGTAAACAAAATTTGTAAACAAACTTTGTAAACAAACTTTCTAAACAAACTTTATAATAAAATTTGTAAACAAACTTTGTAAACAAACTTTATAAACAAAATTTGTACACAAACTTTGTAAACAAACTTTATAAACAAAATTTGTAAACAAACTTTATAAACAAAATTTGTAAGCAAACTTTGTAAACAAACTTGACTTATTTACATAATTGAAAATTTGTAAACAAACTTTGTAAACAAACTTTGTAAACAAACTTTGTAAACAAACTTTGTAAACAAACTTTGGTTATTTGCTTAATTGAAACTTTGTAAAACAATACCTTTCGTTATACTTAGTCGATTTATATGAAAATTTCACCATTTGATTCAGTTTTATGTAAAGTTTTGTTATAAAGTAGTCATAGGCTATTTGCGCAGCTGGCTGTATGCATTTTTACCACCATTTTAACTTAAAATTGTGATAACTTTCGTTATAGTTGACTGAAAATTTCACCATTACAGTGCTTCTTCGCGGATGAATACCATTTGGCAGACCATTTAACTTCACCGCTAGATGTCTCTGCTGTGCAGCAGTACAACTTCACAACTGTAAGTGAGATATTCATATACACAAGTAAAATTCTGCTGAGTCAGCATTTTTGAACAATTTTTGAACAAAGTTACACACCATATTTTGATTACATGGAAGTAGAATAAAAGCATGAGTGAAACATGTCAACTAGTCAACTAGTGATACATTCTGCTGAGTTAACACACCATTGAAGTGGTATAAAAGGAAGAGTGAAACGTATATTTTACTTCATTTCAGTTCTAGCAACAGCAACAGCAACAACGATGGCAACAGTCTACTGTCATGAATGCGATGTGACATTTCCATCTCTGGAATTGTTCGTGACACACACATGCAAACCAGCTAGGATGAAACGTGCTCATGAAGAGCTTATTGAGCAGATTGAAGCCAAGAGACAAAAGACGTTACAAGATGGTGTTGACAGACCTGATCCAGTCCTTTGCTGTAAATGCGCCAAGATATTTTCATCTTTGGATGCATTTGAGACACATGCATGTGCTGAGATGGAAAATGTGTCTCATGAAGAACAAAGAAAGAAAGAGACGGTACAAGTAGGCAGAGGCAGAAGAGTGAGTCTTGGTGAAAACGCGCAGGAAAGACGGTTTGAGCCTGAAGATGGATCGGATTTGCTACTTGAAATGCGACAACAAGAGAACCGGATTAAGAGACATTTGCTAGAAACGTTAAACCGTGGCATGAAATGGTACATTGTGGTACATGCACGCTTCAAGAAAATGACACCAAATGCTGAAGGCGTGATGGTAGAACAGGTGGATAATGCCTTCATCAGTAGTCCAACATATGCAGCATACAATCCAGCAGATATTGAGAAGGACTTGCCAGAAGCCTATAAAGAATTGTTTACCAGGTTTGATGAACATGAGCGACAAGGTTCTGGCTGGGTGTTGGATAACATATTATTCATTGAAGTACATACAGCTACGTCAGCGCCACTGGAAGCAAGCAGTTTTATCCCACTACCGAAGAAAGTAAAGAATACATTAAGTGTGTTAAACATTCAGAATAAAGACAACAAGTGCTTCTTATGGTCTGTATTGGCTCACCTTCACCCTCAAGATCGTCATCAACACCCATATCGTGTGAGTCATTACACACCATTTGAGAACGAATTGAAGGTGGAAGGCATGACATTTCCCACCCCGATTACAGACATTCCAAAGTTTGAAAAGGAGAATGATGTGTCCATTAACGTGTTTGGATATGAACATGATGTAGTTGTTCCCATACAACTGAGTCGAAACACCAGTGCGAGAGAAATCAACTTGCTTTTGATTAGCAATGACAAGACAAGGCATTACTGCCTCATCAAGAATTTCAGCAGACTAATGGCTTATCGATCAAAGCGTAAGACTGCAGCATTTTATTGTTTCAACTGTCTTCACGGGTTTATACGACAAGATCTGTTAGACAAGCATCGTGAAGTGTGTGGCAAGCATGGCGCACAACGTTTATCATTCCCCAAGGAACCCTTCATCAAGTTCAAGAATGTAGCCAAACAACAGCGAGCGCCGTTTGTCATTTATGCAGACTTTGAATGTTTCACGAAAAAGCATGAAGGAGACAAGTATCAGCATCATCGTCCAAACAGCTTTGCCTATGTGGTTGTCAGCCAGTATGATACACGTGCACCAGTCGTGTATCGAGGAGATAATGCTGTGAAAGTCTTTTTAGACCATATGGTGAATGAACGTGATCGTATTGTGCATGGTTTACAATAGAAAAAGAAAATGGTCATGACTCATGAAGATGAAGAGCATTATAAGAACGCCACAGATTGTTACATTTGTCATGAGCCTCTAGGAGCAGATCATGTGAGAGATCATGACCATATCAATGGCAAATACCGCGGAGCTGCACATAGTCAATGCAATTTACAATTCCGATTTCGAAAGGATAAGCAGGATGTTGAAGATTCTTTCATCATTCCTGTGTTTTTCCACAATTTACGAGGCTATGACAGCCATTTGATCATGGAAGAAATTGGAAAGTTCAAAAATGAAACCATTACAGTCATTCCCAACACCGTTGAGAAATATATTGCATTCACCATGAGCAATCTGAAATTTACAGACAGTTATCAGTTCATGAGTACTTCTCTACAGAAGCTGGTATCCAACCTGGCGGCAGAAGGGAAAGACAACTTTTATAACATGACGTCACACATTCACGATAGCGACCAACAAGAGTTACTGTTGAGGAAGGGAGTGTACCCTTATGATTACGTGGATGAGCCATCCAAGTTTGCTGAAACACAACTACCGTCCAAGGACAAGTTTTACAGTCTGCTCAGTGAAGAAGACATTAGCGATGAGGATTATGCGCATGCGCAGAAGGTGTGGGAGACATTCCACTGTACTACATTTGGCGAATACCATGACCTATACCTGAAATCAGATGTGTTGCTGCTGGCTGACGTGTTTGAAAACTTTCGTCACGTATGTCTCAACACGTATGAATTGGATCCTGCTCACTACTATACAGCGCCAGGACTGTCGTGGGATGCCATGTTGAAAGCGACAAAGGTGAAATTGGAATTGATCAACGACATTGACATGTACCAAATGGTTGAACAAGGTCTACGTGGAGGAATATCTGTCATCACACACAAGTATGCGAAAGCAAATAACCCCTACGTAGCAGATTACGATCCCTTGAAACCGACCAACTACTTGACGTACCTGGATGCAAACAACTTGTATGGCTGGGCCATGTCGCAAAGCATGCCAGAAAGTGGATTTATGTGGGTGAGCGAGCCAGAATCCATTGACTTTATGGATGTGGATGAAGATGATGAGATTGGCTACATTTTAGAAGTGGATTTGGAATACCCATATTCAATCCATGATCATCATAATCACTATCCAGTGGCTCCAGAACGGAAATGTGTGAAAGTGGGAGAATTGTCAAAACATAGTCAGAAGCTACGGAAAGATCTAAACATGAAAGGCAAACCTAGTGAAAAGCTCATTCCCAACCTGTGTGACAAGAAGAGATATGTGCTTCATTATAGAAATTTACAGCAATATGTCTCACTGGGATTGAAAGTCACGAAGGTGCACCGTGCCATCTTGTTTGCACAGAGCAAATGGTTGGCAAAATACATCTCCTTAAACACGGAAAAGAGAAAGTTGGCCAAGAACCCGTTTGAGAAAGACTTCTTCAAATTGATGAACAACTCGGTGTTTGGCAAAACCATGTAAAATGTGAGAAAGCGCATGAATGTGGAACTTGTTCACAAAGAAAAGCGGTTCAAGAAACTTGTGGCCAAACCTTCCTTCCACAAATTTAGAATTTTCAACGAA
The DNA here is from genome assembly GCA_949752745.1 of Protula sp. h YS-2021. Taxonomy (NCBI): domain Eukaryota; kingdom Metazoa; phylum Annelida; class Polychaeta; order Sabellida; family Serpulidae; genus Protula; species Protula sp. h YS-2021. The sequence goes on from OX457029.1 coordinate 29,982,876, forward strand.
GATTTAACCGCGGTACATTTGCGCAAAGTGGATCTGCTTCTGGATAAACCCATTCAAGTTGGTTTCACCATTCTCGACCTCAGCAAGGTGCTCATGTTCCACTTTCATTACAACTACATCATGACCAAGTATCCCGACGCCAAGCTGTTGTTCAGCGACACCGACAGTCTATGTTATGACATAGAAACGGAAGATATCTACAAAGACATGCAGGAAGATGCTGACTTGTTCGACACAAGTGACTATCCCCCCAATCATTTCCTGCATTCCAACATGAACAAGAAAGTGCTTGGGAAAATGAAAGATGAGACGGCGGGTATTCCCATAAAAGAGTTTGTTGGACTTCGACCGAAAATGTATAGTATGATGTATGGTGGGAAAGAAAAACGTACGGCCAAAGGCATCACTCGCGCGTGTCAAAGACGTATGAAACATCACCAGTATAGAGACAGTTTGTTCAACCAAACGCAAACGATAACCACAGGGCACATCATTCGAAGTCATGACCACCAGATCTTCTCGGAGAAGTTGAGGAAAGTGGCTCTCTCTCCTTTTGATGACAAGCGATATGTGATGAGTGATGGCTATTCCACTTTGGCGCATGGGCATTACAGTATATAAGGGGGAGACACTTCAACTTTAGAGTCAGTTGAGGTGTGAACACTGAAGCGTCAACATGAATCGGAAAAGATCTGCAACAACGGATATGGATACTCTTGCTGATACAGTCAAAGACATGAATGTGAAACATCCTGACAATACCATCAAGAAATTAAAAGTGGAGATAGCACCAACACCACAGTCGTGGGATGGAATGCTTTCTCTAGGCAATGGAAAGTATATCAAGATTATGAAACAAAGTAATGAAGGTGTGGTAAACATTCGCAAATGCCTCAGAGATGAGGGGGCTGGAAAAAACCGTCCAACGAAAAAGGGAATTTTGCTGACAATATCTGAATGGAAAATGCTGAAGAAGCAGGTGAAAGAAGTGGATAAAAGGCTTCGTAGACAAGACGACAAGTCATAACAAGGTAACAATCATGAATGCACTCATGCTGAACGGTGGTGTTTACCTTACTGTCAATGAGAGGAATGAAGTGATACTAGATTCTAAGACAAGTTATCATCGGTTTAAACCTGAAGTGTGGAAAGACTTTAAAAACATACCGCTTGAACCTGGGTTTAAACGTAGACTTGAAAATAAAGTGGAAGTGACGGTAGCTGAATATGATTCTAAGATACGTGTAAAAATCTGTAGAAATCTTTTACAGGATTATCCAAAGGATTATAAGGGAGTTGTGCCAGATACACCATATACAGATTTGATCTTCTTTGATATCAAGAACTGGCACGCAACCTTACGATTCCTAGAAGCGATACAACATCCGCTGTTCAACATCATCCGAGTATAAAAGATGGAAGACTATGTGTTGGATTATGAACCCATTACATATGGATTCTCATACATGAGAAACTTATGTGATGACATTGTGCTACGACATTTTGGACAGTATCTCGTACTATCGCTTGATGACCAATCCGTGTTGAAGGATCACCTAGACAAGTTGAGAATACCCGGCTTTCTCCTAGCAGTCTCAAATGAATTAGAAGTGCGTGTGATTCAGAACTGTCTAGACGTGTTTGTACAATTTCGCCAATATGACGAGCTTACAGAACACTACGACATCATCACCCTCAGCACAGTGGAATGGTAAGCATTGGATTGGGAAGACCCTTGTGCTTCAATTCAAAGAGCATGGAATACAACTTATGCGGGGTACCAAATTCATTGAGCTGACACAGCCTATGCGGTTGACGCGGCTGATGAACTTGGAAGAAGGATATGAACTGAAACTGTCTGAACATGAAACTGTTAAAGTGATAAAGTTTGGTGATGTGTGTTATGTGAGCTTTCATAGCATTTACAAACACGGGTATAATGTCTATGATACCTTTATCAATTTAGATTCTGATGAATGGCATGCATTGATGAATGTATTGAAAAATGAATGTGTTTGTAAATAAAAAGTTTGTAAATAGTGTAAATAGACTTTGTAAATAAAAGTTTGTAAATAGTGTAAATAGACTTTGTAAATAGTGTTTGTAGTTAAGAATTTGTAAATAGTGTAAATAGACTTTGTAAATAGAACAGAATAAACAAGACTGTTTGAAAACTTGGTTTGTTTTATTTAACAACAACAATTTAACTAATATAACAACAACAACAACAGCTTAACTACAACTTAACTAATATAACAACAACAACATTAATAAAACAATGGTTTATAATGTCTATATACAAAATCCTTTACAATAAAATCACCATCCTTTCTTTTTAATATATTCACAATATCAAACATACTCTGACCTCGAGCTATATGTAATATATAATATACACAATAAAAACCACATGATGATGATATTGGCGTTTGTAATGAGATAGAATTATACATATAGTCATTTCTTAAAAATATGTCTAAACGATCATCGAGAGGGAATAGTCCATAAGAGTCAAAATATTCCACAGGGTCTTTATCATAATACACTGCCACCCAATGTTCTCCTGGTTCATCTTGATCGTCTGTGTTGATCACATAGGCGCCGCGTTGTAAAGACGGTAACTGATCCATGGCAAACACGCCTTGAAACAAGTCTTTGGTCATGACATCACGACTCAATATGGCATCAATCTGCTTTGTGTTCATGACTGGTAGTCGAATTAGATGCTGCGATTTGCACTTATTTCAATAATGTTGTCAAATTCAGCATAGACAATGACATTGATGGTAGGTTGCAAAGCCGTAGCAAAGTTCATTTCTAGCCGCAAATTCCCATGCTTGATCAGGGGGAAATGATCATCGCCATCATAATCCGGTGTTAAGTCAAACGAAAATAAAGCATAACCTCTAGGCCAATCTTCCCGTTTTATAATGGAACTTTTCTCACCATTCAATCGATCAAACGATTTGTAAAGCGTTTCAAAAGCGTCCAGGTATTTGTTCTGTGTAATGTCAAGCTTGAGAGCTTTGGATAGAACTGGTTCACCATCCGTGTACAGTTGCATATAGTCCAGATCAAAATGTTTGAAATCATATGGATTCCTCAATACTGATCCACCAAAAGCTTCATTATGAACCAGACCAATGACAATACGATTTGGTAATTGACCCAAAAAGATGTTATCTTTCACAAAAGACTGAAATCCTGCTGGAATAGCTAAGACTTTACATTCTTTTCTAGTGATGATGATCTTGGCAGGACTTTTCATCAATGCATCTGTATGTCCTAACTGAATACCTGGACTCACCCTCACTTTGCGAATGGTTAAAAATGCCTCTTTCACTTCTACCTTATAGGTATTATCTGCAGCCATCAATACATAGTCATCTTTTTGTCTATGGAAACGCAATTTCAAACTGATACCATTCGGAAGATAACGATCCTGCTCAAACAAATCTATCCTTAAACCACCTGTGAGCATAACATCACGGCTAAGACGTGTATGCAAATAACGATGATGTAAGCCATTGTTTCCTTGCTCAGCCAAGTCACCGCCGTCAGCATTGACATGAAACCCGGATACATATCGTTCATGATTAGGTCTTTTCACCTCATGACTATTCATTGACCCAGCAGTATCCTTGTACATGAGACGCATAGAGCGCTCAGAATGCAGACTTTCTTCCGAGTCATGGATGAGATGAGAGATAATGCTGGTATAACCATGAGTATTGTTGCTATGCGAAACCAAACGATCATTCAGAAACAATTCAATATTAGACCATAACCCATTAAACACATCATTGATGCAAGAGACATTATCATCTGCGCCACACTCTGTTCCATCGGCCTTGACAATGCGACATACAATATGGAGTTTACTGTTCTTTAAATCCAGATATTCTTCTGTACTCGCAGGAATGTAGAATTCTATTGGAGCGCCTTCTCTAATGCTTGTAAGTGGTTGATAGTCAACATTATAACTTTTATCTACAGCAGTTTGCGTTGGTGGTACGTGAAACCATTCCAATGGAGAAAGACTACATTCACACGAATGATTATGAATGAGAGACATGATTTCAAAAGATATCTTTGCGATATTTTGATGTTATCCGTCTGGCTGTTTTTCGTCTTCTGGCACGTTTCGTCGGTTGCACACGCTTTTGTTCTCCAAACACACGTTCTGCTACTCGGCCCGTCACATCTTTCGCGACATTCTTTGCAGCCTTCTTAAGATGTGGCGCAACGATCTTAGCCCCAGCCTTAAGTAGTGGAATAGCTTTGCGAGCCAATGATCCCAGTATTGAACCAATACCATCGCCATATTGGATTCGCGCTCCTTTGAATCCTGGTAATTCCCCGCCCACTTGACGAAGAAAATGGTTGCGATATGCAGACGGATCGTGTGTATAAGCTTTCATATTGCTTTTGGTCGAAAATGAAGTTTACAGATCACCTTTCCAGTTTGAAATGGAACATTATGGCCTGTGTCGTCCTTAATATTCATTTCTATCATGTCAAATTTGGATGTGTTTACAGGAACATAATGCGGTTCGCCATACGTTTTCATGATAATGTCGCCATCATGACCTTGTATGCCAACAGAACGTAGTAAGGGAACATAATAATCACCAACAACTTGTGGTTCACAAATGCTACAATACACATACAGTGTATAAAACCCCTGTTTCACATCCGCTTTATGGTCAGCTGTACATGTTTCAGTATACCAGTGATCTGGGATAAATCCTAAAATCTCAGCTAATCCAGTGGAAAAGGACACTTCATAACCATAATCGAGAAATAGAAACACACGTCGTCTAATCTTATCATACTTTATTCGAATAGCTTCTGTAAGTTTCAGAGCATTAGTCGCTTCTTCATTGACTGCCTCACATAGTTCTTGTATGGTTCTATAGTACCCATAAGGAATATCGAGAGTGCTAAGAATAGGATCATCGAATAGTTCTTGTCGATACTGAATAGAATAGTCCATGCCCTGTCTCATCGTTGTCCATGTATGTGGATATTGAATTTCAGCTAAAGCCACTTCATATTTTCCATTCAGATAAATGGTTCGAGGCATACGAATTTGATAATTCGAAGCCTTGTTGTTGGGATAATAGGTCATACTCGCATTGCTAGGCAAAGTGATGTAAAAGCTTGTCGACTCCATGATGGGAACTAAATGGTATAGGTGCGTTGACGTTGTCTATATACTTCACGATAGCGCGCGCCATTCGACCAAGTATGTAAATGATCTTTCACATCATGATGATGACCTACATGGTCTATAACTTCTCCTTCACAACAAGCACTTGTACATCTTATTTTTACAGGAATAGTTGTGTCTTGGCAACAACATAGCTCTTTCAGCCATGTTAAAAATTTTCCCATCCTTCAGGAAACTGTCTTTGTTGACGTTGTTTCATTTCTGTTGTAATGTCGTCACGAGTGGTCTTTTTACTAAACATTGTTTTTGGAATATTAGCATCAACAATTTCCTGGATAAATGGATGCCAACCATATGGTGGTATGGCTCGTTCTTTTCTTCTTGTCGCCACCAATGCTTCTTTCATCAAATCAACCATGTTGGAATTTGCTATAATATCACCCGTTTTCAACACAAGTTCATTCTTGTCTGACCATGTCGTACCATATTTCTTCAGTTCGGCTAAAAGTTGTAGTACTTTTCCATGATAGATAGGTTGAAAATGACTTAAAAATAACTTTTCTGGCTTTTCAGGTGGTGATGATGATGATGAGGGCTTTTGCTGCCTAGACTGACTTGTTCGTAAATGACGACCAAGAAGTTGAGACATTTCTATAGCCTTTTCACGTGTTCGTTTCCCACGTAAAAGTTTATTCACTTTCGTTTTGATTTCACCATCTTTTCCCTTCTTTTCTAGCAACATTTTATATTCATATTCAGGAATGAGGACAATTTTCATCGTATGTTTCATTTTAGCAGTAGTTTGGCTAACAAGGGCAATGCCAATCTAGCAATAGCTCCAATGAATCCTCCTTTCTGATTAATCAACTTCTTTTTTCGTCGAAGGGATATCTTCTTATCTGCTAGAGTACGTAGCGTATGACGTTCACGTTTAAATTCCTTAAACCGTTTTGAGCTTAAGGGTAAATGTCCTTGCAATATATTCAAACAAATTTCAAACAAGCTTGTTAATTCCTCCTTTGTAGCTTGCTGTAGCAAGGATTTACGTCGTTTAGGCCCACTGCGTGCAAGCAAATGAAGAAACGGCTGGTTCGCTCGAATACGTTTAGACATCTTGACTGCGAATGGTCAAATGAGTTGGTTCTTGTTCATACACTGCTTTATCAATATATACATAATGTGTATCTTTTGGTAAAATGCCTGTACGAATACGTAGTTGATCATTTGTCTTTGGTTTTAAATCAATGAATAAATAACCATGAGGTTTGCTAGTAGCATCTTGATAGGCTTCTATGAGAAATTGAGATCTTCCAGGATACATTTGCCGCGCCAATGTACTAATTTGTTGACTGTCTCTCGGATTTTTAAACAGAATGATATAATGTGTATTCAAACTAATATTTCGCATCTCTTTCCCATGATGGAATAAATTATGCACAATAAAGATAATGCTTAGATTTTGATGACTGCTGCCAACACTAAAGAGACGTGTCATACGCTCATCACTATGACATTTGGTCATTAAGTCATCAATGATAAGTAAGTTTGGTTTTTTCGGGTTAAAACGCTCTTCAATGTCATCTGGAATGCCTTGGTAAAATTCCACGCCTTTCATTCCCTTGTACAAAGGCTGATCTGCTGCATAGAGCCATAAAATGCTTTTTGGAGAGGGTTGAATCAACTTTTGTTCTAGAATTTCCTTCACCAGAGACGTTTTGCCACTGCCTGTAGGTCCAGAGACCAAACATGTAAATGGATGCTTCATTGTTGAATGTCTGTTTCTTTCACCCAACTGTTAAACTTGTTTGGCCAACCTAACCACTTGACAAATAATTCTTTCACACCTTCTCGTCTTTTACGTGTTTTCAAGACTTTTTCAATTCTATAAATAGATTCAATATCTTTGGTCACTTTCTGCAGTTCTTCTTCATAGAAATGTCCATCAATATCTTCGTCTAAAAAGTCTTTCACACGATACAAATGTATTCCTTGCTTCTTACAACGATGTGTGACAATGAAGACTTCTTGCGTCCATTTGATGTGATAATCGCGTTGAAACACATATTTAATGTGGGAAATGCGAACATGATCGCCAATGTTAAATTTATACTTCTTCTTCTTCTTCTTCGGTTTCAATTTCAGTTTGTCGACATACATATACTTCCACACTTTTGATTCGTTGTCTTTACGAATCTCGGCTGGAGCATATTTATTAGGAAGAGAACCATGAGGTCTATGGTTGTAATTGTACACCAAGTCTGGAAGAATGTCTAAGTAACGGTAAGTTTGATTATGTAGAAAATACCGATACATCATTCCCTTCAGAGTACGAATGACTCTTTCAGCAAAGTTGGCTTTGGTTTCATTCTTTGTGGTATAAGCATGAATTCCTTCTTTCTTCAAAAATGCTTTTACCCATCTATTTTTAAATTTTGTTCCTTTATCAGACCTTAGAGTTCGCGGTCTTCGTCGTGTGTCATGAAAAATCTTTTGGAAAGCTTGTATGACGCTGGTATGTGATTTATTAGGTATTGGCTGTACCCAGACATATTTGGAAAACACATCAATGACAATGAGTAAAAAGCGTATGTCATCATTATAGGGAGCTATGTTTCCCATATCAGCCAAATCAATATCCCACATATCATCAATACCACGTGTAATCACACGTTGTCTTTTGAACCTGTATTTTACAGGTTGTAGTAAACTGAAAGCATCTTGATCCTGTAGCCATTTCTTCACTTGTGAATGTGTGACTGGTTGATTATGTTTTCTTAAGATGTGATACAGTTTGTAAGGACCAGCAAATGCTCCAGGCTGTCCAGGTTTGAAGTAAATATTGGTCAAGTAGTCTTTCCACGTCGACATGGTCACACCGAATGAAAACCACCTTCTCAACAGAACAGCTTTTATTTTATAACTCAACCAACATCACTTAGCTAACATGCATTTATAACTTAACTAACAAGTTTTTTACAAATCAAGTATGGATACAATGGTATGAATCACTGGAGACCATTGGTCTTCAATGAACACTAACCAATGACTGAGTTCATCCAATGTAATAGCATCTACACCATATTTCTCACAACGTTGATTTGCATTCTCTAACACTTTATCTAAATGAATGTAATATTTAGCTTCATTCCAATATGTATAAACACATGCAGTATGACAAGTATGTTCTTGACACTCTTCATGTTGACAAGCAGGACAGACTAAATAGGCAAACTTTTTTACAGCTGATAACATTTCTTCACAATAAGCTTTTTGCACAATATATTGTCTCAGTGTCATGTCCGCCATTATGCAGTCTTGTGAGTCTTGAATCAATGCAGCACAAGTCTGTCAGGTTTAGCAAGTTATGCTGCTCCGACAATGTAGCACAAGTCTGTCAGGTTATGCTGCTCCGGCAATGTAGCATAAGTCTGTCAAATTCAGCAAGTTTTTTCCAGTTGCTGTTCACTTAACACACTTCTCCATGTTCACACGTCTGCACATCAAGTCTCACAGAACAGTTCTAACAACTTTCCCATAATATTCTGACCAGGATATCCAGATGACACTTGTTTCACACCAGCTCCCCACCAATGATCATACGTTGCTTCAACTAAAGTTTTGTCTTTACATTCTTTCAACTTGTTGCGAAACAATACACACTGATTCCATTTGACTTGTAAAACATCTTGCATTTTACTTCTCTTCACTGGTAAGGACATGGCTTTATCCCTTTAGCAATACGTTTCGCTTCATATCCATTTCTGGATGACACAATGGCTGAAGCAATATACTTTTCAAGTCGTGTTGGAAACATGTTTGAAAGAACGTCCTTATGACCGCTGAATAGTACAAGATTCTCCATGTTGACTTTGTTTCTGCTGTTTTATTCTGACATGTCGGTTTCTTCCTGTAATAAAATATCTTTTAATATATTTGCTGCCTCTTCTATCATGTTCTTTCTTGGTTTACGTTGAAACCACTCACATAAAACTAAATCTGCTAGTAAGAAAAACATTGTTATCAATTCACTATGTTGTTACAAAGATGATTAAAAGGTTTTTATATCTTTAAAGTTACCTGATAAAGCTGCTCGGTTTCCTCTTCTTCTTTACAACAATCTCTCAAATGATCAACTACGGTGAAATATACTTCAACATCAGTACGAGCAGAATAAAGTGCAGAATCAAAGTCAAAGTCAGGATCTTCTTCTATTCCAATTTTATGACATTCTCCAAGAAATCTTGAATGCAGTTCAATCACATCAAGACTATGATGTACAACATCCCAAAAAGCATCCAAATGATAAAGTTGATAGTCTGGAGTGCCACAGCAAGCAAGTTTAGCAATCATCAAGTCAATATGAGCATTTTTAAAACATGCGTCCATCTTGTTTCAATGTCTTGTGTGCTTTTACTTTGCTTCACTGACTTTAAGTACTCCACACTTGCCGTAGAAGTTGTTTGGTTCACACAACTTGCAATTATACTTGTGGCAGTGGCAATGATAATCTTCCACATATCCACAAGCACCGCAATAGACGCAGGTAAGTCCAAGTTGATTTTGCACGTTCATGTTCTCCAACTGAACTTCAGTCAGCCTTTTCTTGGATAGCTTTGACACCTTCATCCGACCATCCTTTTGCAGCTTGATGATCGTTTTCTTGTCATGACATTCCTCACATGGTGATAGGGCTGAGTTGATGTTGTCCATCTCCTGAAGCAGTGTCTCCCATTCACCATCATTCATGTTAATGTGATGTGTGTATTCTTTCCCTTCAAACCGTGACGTGCGCACAAAACTCACATAGCGCATATCCAAGTATGAAATGACTTCAAGCCACTTCGTTTGCGTTAAGTATAGTTTGAAGCCAATGTCGCGTAAATTTTTCAAGCTCTGGCACACAATCTTCCACAAAGATGGTGAATAAGCACACCATCTCTCTCCACGTGTGATGCGTAGAAATGGCCCATATTCTCCATGCTCCACAGTAATGGTTAAGTTAGCACTAATTTTAAAGCTGCTGCTGCTGCTGCGCTGCGCTGCTGCGTTGCTTGTCTTGTTCTCCATGACTGCTACAATGTATTGATGATCCACTCCCTCCAACTGTCTGCTGAGAAATGACTCCACTCTGCTGAGTTCACTCCCTTTTATACCCAACTATCTGCTGAGTCAGCTTTCTTTTCAAAGAACTTGCAAACTTTTGAATTCACTTCAACTCGTCCATGGTTGAACCGAACAAGGTCTGATACATTATTTGGAACATCATCATCATAATGTAGAATAATTCTAGTAGCTACAACTAACATGAGGTCAGTTGCCCAAATTGTATTCGCGTTGATAAATGCTAAATCAATGTTGTAAGTTGATAGTAAATGCAGTTCTTCACATTCATGTAGAAACGAGCGGATGAAACGATCTCTTGGAATAGCCTTTCCCACAGCTTCCCAATGCAGATGCAAATTCTTCACTTGCAGCATCCAATCCGATTCAAAAGCAGGAAGCTTTGAAAACACATAGTCAATATAGTTCACTTTGAAGACGTCATCCATAGTCATACATCTGTCAAGAAGTAATGCCGACATTGTGAAGTATTTTCTCGTCACTCTTCCTTTTATAAAACTTTGATGGTATATGGTGTGTAACTTGTTCAAACTTATTCAATACTCGTTCAAAATTGTTGACTCAGCAGAATGTATCACATATATGTTTCACTCATGCTTTTATGCTACTTCCATGTAATCAAAATATGGTGTGTAACTTGTTCAAACTTGCTCAAAATTGTTAAAATTGCTGACTCAGCAGAATTTTACTTGTGTATATGGTTGACCAAAAAAAAAAAAAAAAAAAAAAAAAAAAAAAAAAAAGTTCAGAATCGTCTGAAACGGATAAATATGCAAAAATCACAATTTCGAGGGAAGGGGGGGGGGGGGGGGTCGGTCGACCCAAAAAAATGAAAAATGTTCAGAATCGTCTGAAACGGATAAATATGCAAAAATCACAATTTCGAGGGGGGGGGGGGGGGGTCGGTCGACCCAAAAAAATGAAAAATGTTCAGAATCGTCTGAAACGGATAAATATGCAAAAATCACAATTTCGAGGGGAGGGGGGGTCGGTCGACCCAAATAATGAAAAATGTTCAGAATCGTCTGAAACGGATAAATATGCAAAAATCACAATTTCGAGGGGGGGGGGGGTCGGTCGACCCAAAAAATGAAAAATGTTCAGAATCGTCTGAAACGGATAAATATGCAAAAATCACAATTTCGAGGGGGGGGGGGTCATCACTTTTTAGGGTCTGTTGCCGATTGACTTCGGAAATGAAAGCTTGACTTCATTGACTTCAACGATCATCGACTGAAACCCTAGGAAGCCGCCACACAGCATGACCTCATTATGACCTCATTATGACCTCATTATGACCTCATTATGACCTCATTATGACCTCAGTATGACCTCAGTATGACCTCAGTATGACCTCAGTATGACCTCAGTATGACCTCATTATGACGTCATGGATGGCCGCGCCTATCCTAACGCTTATCATGACGTCACTTCCGGTCCAGACAGCACTTCCGGTCCAGACAACACTTCCGGTCCAGACAACACTTCCGGTCCAGACAGTATGACGTCACTTCCGGTCCAGACAGTATGATAGACAGAAAGTGGGCGGGGCTTCATTGTCTTCATTGATCTCATTGGCTTTTCATTGGTCACGTGACTGATGACGTCATTATCACCATGGCTACGCCTTGGTTACGCCTATGACGTCACTTCCGGTCCAGACAGTATGACGTCATCAAGTGGCGCAAAACCCCTCTTTCTACACTACTAATATTATTTAATATAGACATCTTTCAGAAAAACATCACAAGGAATGCAAGATCACACTCCTGATACCATCGCCGTAAAAAAGTCATGAGCTCCATTAGGGATCAAAACGGGTCTGCTCACATTATAAATTATCACGTTGTTACTATTCCAAAAATGACGTTATTGTCAGGGTGCACAGAACAGCGTTGCATACACACACGCACACACACACACATGTGCCACCATTGTGATAGTTGTTTGGATTTAAGGATGTGCTTGTGCTTCATTTCTTATATCAACTCAAAACAGATTGGTGGGCAATCCCCTTGTAATGATAGTCAGGTTCCCAGCACTTCCTTTCTTAAAACAAAGTACAACATGAGGATGTAAATCGTTCACAGTACCCAAGAATGCAATTTTTAACTATGTTAAACATATTGCAGATTATATGATGGTTAAGATAATAACTTTGACTTGTCCCTGAAAGGGCTTGGAAAAGAAGCACTCGTGCTTTTAAATTGTGTTTTTATATTGAAGCCTTTTCATCTAGCTCCAAACTGTCTCGCGTTGAAAAGCATAAACAGATAGCAGACTTTATGACCCTGACCGTCATAAAGTTAGAAAATCTCGAAAAGTCACAAGGTATTGTGTGAAATTTATTTTGAGTGCAAACAGAAAAAAAATTTCCTATTGCCCAGTAAACACCAACCTTACTTGGTTTCTTGAAAATATTGGAGTAATTGCTTATTTTGCTTGTAAGAAAATGTTCACACTACACCAGTCAGGAATAAAAATCAGGATATCAGTAAAATGGCTGTGAGGGCTTTAAATTATTATTTTCTCTCTTATGCCAAGATAAATTGTTCCCAAATATGTCACATATTGTTATTTGTTCATTTTAATGGAGTGGTCACGTTATGTGGTTTAATAACATAGTCATTAATTTGTTTTATCACAAACCCCGTCAAACCACACTGGAGCCCCACGTGTTGTCCGAGCAAAGCACCACAACAAATATGCACCGAATCGGAAGCCTGTCTTTCATTTAATATTATAAAAAACGAGAAGAGCGTTTTATCTTAAAGTTAAAACTGACAATCTCTGACATATTTCACTCCTCGAAACTAGGGTTTAAGCGGTCGATTGGCGAGCGATAAAGGGTCGAGTGTGGGATCCGCTCGTCTAGCTCCGAGTCAGCTCTGACTTGTACAACATCGTATATCTCTCTATCAGAGCTACAAATCCTTCCATTGTTCCACTAATAGGGGTCAACATAATGTTTTCTGAGGCACGAATTCTGCATACCGGTTCGTATTATTCGAACATTTGCAGAAAGCTCATTCCCAATATACCCTTTTTGTAAAAGAGGCACGATTTTTAGTGAGTTGTATATATTTTATTTATTCATAAAAGTGCAGAAAAGTTGGCCTCCGCGTCTACTTGTCAAATGTTTGTTTACATTCTGGCCTTTAAATGTCACTTGACCATAGTCCAATAATTTAAATAAAGGGGTTGTAGTTTATTTGTAAAATAAACACTGAAATAGTTGATAGATGCAGAATTACATATAAATTTATTTTGTACAGCCACAGTATTTGACTTTTTATTGTTTAGTGCTTTTTGAATTATCAATTTAAATTTTTGGTGGATAATTGCAAAAATTATTGTTGCTTTTCACGCAATAAAGTATGCTCCCTGTATACAAACAAATATCAATTATTGCCGGAGATTTTTAGTTATTTCCGTATTATTTTCTTTTCAAGAAAGCGTAACAAAGAAGTTGTATATCATTACCGTTGTACTTTAGCAAGTGCCAGTAAAGACTTATGGGTCGTTGAATCTCGCACAAAGCAGCCACAGGAGTGCCTCAAAGCGAGCGCAGTTAACTTGCTTATCGATATAAAGCGAGGCTTTGAAGCGGTGCGTGGAAACTTTGTAGCGTATGGCTTCTTGGAGCTAGTCCAAGTCCCTTGTAAAAGGCTTGGACTAGCCCTTCGGATTGGGGCCTATAGGTTTGGGGTGTCCGTCCGTCTTTCCGTCATCGCTTTATACCCCTTTGAATTTGGGGGCGGTTGGGGCCTGCTCGTGTTTCACAAATACTTACTTGTATCTGTCATTTTGGCAGTCGCCGTTTTGTCCGGATGCCGTTTCACTTACGTGAACAAATCTTGATATCGAAGTCACCTGGATATTTTAGGCAGTAGGGAGGAAGTTATTGAGCCTGGCTGTCAAATGTTTTTCTATGTTCCCGTTTTTAAATGTGATATCAACTGACCTTGTTCTGCCGCGTCATCTGCATGCGCACACTAAAAGCTTGCATTTCTGCAATCGGCTTTGAACATCATGCCTGTGTTTGATATTTTAAGTAGTTTTTCAGCAGTTTTTGGGAGTAATTAAAAATATATTTTAATTATTTAAAATTTAATATCATTGTGCCAGTGAACATGTTAAGGTAAATAAGGTCTTAAAAGTTGAGGGATACTTGTTAGAACCTCCTGCTTGGTCTATCGGAAATGGCACTCTTGAGTGCTGCGAACCGGATTCGATTCCCAGGCAAAGAAATATCAGTTTCGGTCCCATCAGCCAAGCAAGTAATGAATAACACCGGGGTGTGCAAGCGGAACCCAATCTAACGTAATACTTAAGGTGAATAAATCACCGTTTTTCACATGTTGATATCGTCGCTGGGCAATACTCCTCATTTTCTGGCAATTTTGCTGTCCGTTATATGGAATCTCTAGTTTTCAAATCTGAAATTTGCTTGGAATGTTCCCTGGGTAATCCTCCATGCAGATTGTATTTTTTTTTGTCGATTTAGCCGAAATATTGGCGAAATATGTGAAAAAATGCTGCAAATCCGGCCCGATTGCGTTAAAATTTGACCGGAATGTTCTCCGAGACATCCTGCAACAGTTTTATATTTGTTGTATTTGTTTGGCGATTTGACCATCAGTGATGAAAAAAAAAAACAGTAAAATTGTAAGACAGTTACTGTTCTCGCCTTGAACTGCTCTGCTTGCGCGTGAAGCAAGAGGTTACGAGTTCAAGCCCTCCCCCCTGCATATGTTTTGATTGCCCAGTTACTTTTTAAAACAGTGTTGCCCATGAGACCCTTCTATTAAAATTGAATTTTGTCAAAATCCGTCGGTTACTCCTTTCATCGTCGCAATGTCTTCGCCTTTATCGCTGGGCAGTATCTACAGACGTTCTTGTTCATTTAACGAAAGCAGGGTGTACAGCAAAATCTTACAACCCTGGAGGTCATTCCGGGCGTTCAGAGCTAGTGAAGGTGTCATGTATGATCGCCTCGACAGGGGCAATTTATTTAAGCAGTGACTAGAAACCACCACAGGGAGCGATGTCTTGGAGCTACATTGCTCCCGGCTGAACGGTCCGTATCACAGGTGATACCAAGCGTCTGGATTTAGACTGTCATGGTGACCATCAGTGTACTATTTAAAGTTTAGTTGTGTAATATATTTTTTTCTGTTTAGCCGCAGAATTTGCACGTACTGTACGAGCATGCCTCGGGCTACGCGCTGTTCCGCGTTCAAGAGTTTGAGGAAGTGAGCATGCTGGAGGACGCAGTGCAGGAGAGCGCCCTCGACTTAGCGCGGTTGAACTCCGTCGTCAAATTAGTGGCCTTTTCACCCTTCAAGAGCGGCACCAACGCTTTGGACAACATGAATAGCATATCTGAGGGTAGGATGAGTGCATTGCTTTTACGTTCACTCCTGCATAGTTCATTGAAGCCGCCAAGCGAAAATGGTGGAGACTATCGCTGTCCCATTCCCTCCCCCAAAACAAGCAAACGATTCAAAAGCGCATCAGCGAACACCCAGTGTGCCGTTTTGTGATTTGATATTTCTACCGAGGTTTCAGGTTTCAGATAATGATTAAAAAAGTCAATTTTTAACCGACAGACCGAATTTTGAGTGTTTCTTGATTTTAGCTTCTAGTTGCAAGTGTCCCGAACAGGAGTTAAATCTTATCTGGCCGCTATTGTTCTGTCTGACAGGAGTCGTGCACGAAGACTTGAGGGTCTTCCTGGAAACAAATGTGCCCAAAGCGAGCAAAAAACAGAAATCAGTGCTCGGTGTTGGCGACAGTAAGATTGCCGCGCCGATTGCGGAAGATCTGGGCATTTCCTGCCAGCACACCGGTGTGGTTCCGGAGATTATCAGAGGTACGCGTTATAATCACGCACTTGCGCTGGAATACGCATTTTTATGTGCGTAAGTTCCCGATTTTGCGTTGTAATTGCCAAACATAACGGTGTCTTGTATGATTGGTGTTGTGGCCGTCACATATAGTAGTGGTATTTCCATTTTGGTGCTCTGTTTACTCAAAATTACTCGAGAGATAGGCTGGTTATGCAGAGGGTGGAAATAAAACCTAAAATTGTGTGTATTCGGCCCTGTTTTAATTTAATGCGCGCAGCAAATCACCATTTGTATTAATCTATACGAGCCCTGCCCTACTCTCCGGTACTGGTGCGCGAGGCCTTAACCACCAAACAAAGTGTATTACTTTTATGCGTGTACAGTACCACGCCCCCTTTAAGACCATAGATAGAAACTCATCAGATTGCACAACAGTAATTTCCGCAAACGACCCCGCTTCCCCTAATAAGATAGTGGATATTGTTATCTATCAAGGTGTCAAGGTCGCAACGGAGATTAAATAATGTCGCTACATAATTAAATATTTAGTATAAGCTTTACATGGAGCGATGTCTGCTGTAACTTCAACGCGCTTTTGTTTTGACAGTGCTAATTTATATGTATACTGGCCATGCCGGATTTAAATTTTCAAATCTGGAAGTCCGTAAGTCGTCCAGCTGATCCCGGTAGCCTTTGTAGACCCACGGTGTTCGTCAGGTCTGCGACAGATTGGCCAAATGTCGGCATTTCTTTAGGTTTTATTGAGGGAGGGGGGAGGGCATTGCTTCTCCCAGTTTTAAATGGATTGGTTTCAAGTTTTGTTTGAATGTTTTCCAAGTAGGCCTCACTTTGGTTACTTTTTTGGCGATCCGCCAGGACTTGGCAAAATGACAGCTTTTTGTGAGTTTTCGAAGCTATTTTTCAAGGCACTTAGTCGGATAGTCTTTGCGGTGCATGGCTAAGTCTCATATGAAAACATTTACCATGCCTCTTGTTTAGTGTTTCACCAAAATTTAACTTTTTACACTCCAATTTTAACAGAATTGTCAAAAGTCAGGTTATTATTTCCTACAACCCGTTTGATACTCGATTAGCTAGATCTGGTAACAGTGTCCCTGGGCATTACGGTTACGCTCCTCGTTGTTTCCACCCTTTCACCGTATCCCAAATTTACGTTATAATTTCCAGCCTATTCAAATAAATTCTGTCCAGCGATGGTCTGAGTTGTCTCAAATGTTTGCTTCGCAAGGCATCCGACTCCACTTTCACAAGTTGGTGAAGGGCTTGACAGAGCAAAATGCATCCAAAGCGCAGCTCGGCTTAGGGCACAGTTACTCGAGAGCCAAGGTCAAATTCAATGTCAACCGATCGGACAACATGGTGATTCAGTCCATCAGCTTGCTGGATCAACTAGACAAAGATATCAACACGTTCTCTATGCGGATAAGGTTTGTGTTTTACGTTTCTCACAGTGAGAAAAAAAGGTTTTCAGAGATACAATACGCTCTCCCTTGGAGAAATCGTGCTGTAATTTGTTGGCAGCAAATTTGACAAGAGATTATATTCCCATGAGAAAACCAAACTTTCGTTGTGGATATCATGTTTCAGATTCCTGAACGTTTTGTTCTTCAGTTTAGCATAGTATCCCAGGATGTGTAGTGTAGATAATATGTCCGTTGACAGAGAATGGTATTCCTACCACTTTCCGGAGCTGGCGAAGATCGTCACGGATAACTATACCTATGCGAAAGTGGCCAAGTTCATAAAGGACAGGAAAACCATGGGTGACGGCAGTGTGGAAGGCTTGGAAGAGATTCTCATGGACTCGGGCAAAGCCGAGGCTGTCCTCTCTGCCTCCAAGAGCTCCATGGGTATGTTGATTCAACCTGCTGAAATGCACACCCCTCCCGCACCCGCTCCACCTCCCGCGGACCTTATCAACTGCGAATAAATGTGTTTCACTGGTTGTGTCTTGAACGAATTGTCAATATTTTGGATGAAATTCTGAAAATGAAGCCTAAACCGACCATGTAAAAATTTTCATAAAGTCGCTTAGAAATTGCTTAAAACATGTTTGGGAATGGTGTCTTTAATGTGTTTAGGAATGGACATATCACCGATTGACTTGATCAACATTGAGAGGTTCACAGACCGCGTCATAGCGCTGACGGATTACAGAAAGAGCCTGCACGCGTACCTCCAGTCAAAGATGAACATCATCGCTCCCAACTTGTCTATGCTGATCGGCGAACAGGTAATGCACATAGCGCCTATATCAATGAAGGGTTGTTTGTACAGGAAACCGATCAGGAGCATTACTCATTCAAACCTGACCGTCTTTTGCCGAAGGGTGGAGGGCATTACGTCATAAATGGGGTTCTTTCTCGGTGAATATTTACAAAAGTGGAGGAAAAAAATGCCGAAAACAAATGAGCGGGGTCGTTTATCGTACTCAGGAAGAAAATAATTGCCTCCTGTGTGTAAAATTAGCTAAGAAAATATGGTTGAGTTACAGGGTGCAAAAATATTGAAAGTGGAATTTGACTCGGAATTTAGATAGGACTCTTCATTGTCGCTGCTAAGTTTGAACTGTGAATCCAAAGTTCAGTCAACTGCTCGTGTCTTCCGTGGCCTGTAGCGGTGTTACGACTTTGGGAGAGAAATGCCCAAGCACGCGTGGAGCGATCGCGCCTCGTTCTGACGGCGCAGTTTCTCGCGGCGGGTGTTTGTGCGGGATTCTGAGAGTTGGCAGCGCGGAAACTCAAATAGGCTCTGCCATAGTTTATGGATCAAACATCATTTATTCCCCACAGGGGGAATATATGCGATCGACCGCGTGTCGGTCGGTCTGTCATCAAGAGCTTGTTAACACGATAACTTAAAAACTGCTGCAAGGATTGTAATGAAACATGGTATGTGGCTTCTATGGGAGCAAACACAGATAGGTATTGCAAATGGGCCAGGTTCGTCCAAGGAAAATGGACCAGCTGGACTTAGAAAATTTCAGCCCTTGACTATTGATGGCTGTGTTTAACTGATGGGGGGCCTGTGGGGAATATGTGGGCTATGCACACTGCTCTAGTTAAAAAGATGCACTTATGAAAGACATTGTCCACTGTTGTGTTTTTGCAGCTCTCAGGATTTGGGTAGTTGGACGAACACTTCGTTCAGAGAGTCAGCTCATAGGAAATAAATAATTCACAACCCTCGATTTTATAGTGTTGCTGTGTTACCTAGAAGCTGCGTGGAAATCTCAAGTTGTGTTTCACACGGCGATTATAAAATGTGAGGGAATGGGATGCAGAATAGAAGTGCGCAGTCAATCTGTTGGTTGGTGTTGTGTTTGCCATTCAATATCACCTGCGAAACATCATCAATGGTTTGAAAATAATGCTATAAAGTTCGACGTGTTGCGTTGAGCAAGATCTTGAATGAAATTTTGTTTATATTGCTTTTGAATCGAAGCAGTACGCATTGCGTTGAACTCGATTAAGCCAATAAATGGTCCTTTGACTGAAAACGAGGTCAGCGGAATGAATTTCGTACGGTGGTTCCAAAGTTCAGTCAACTGCTGGTGTCTTCCGTGGCCTGTAGCGGTGTTACGACTTTGGGAGAGAAATGCCCAAGCACGCGTGGAGCAATCGCGCCTCGTTCTGATGGCGCGGTTTCTCGCGGCGGGTGTTTGTGCGGGATTCTGAGAGTTGGCAGCGCGGAATCGCAAATGTGCCCTGCCATAGTTTATGGATCAAACATCATTTTAAAAAAATGCACTTATGAATGACATAATTTTTTAGTTTACAGTGAAAAGTCAACCAGTCGGGATTTGGTCGATTCGGCCCAATACCGGTTCGGCCCAAAATCAGTTCGGTCCAATTTGAATGATTCGGCCCAGGATTTTTTTCACCTGACCGGTTCGGCCCAAAACTAGTTCGGCCCAAATTTGATGTTTCGGCCCAATGTTTTTTTTTAGAGAAATCTTATAAAAGTCTTTTTGACTTCCGGTAAGTTCAATGTGAATTGCACATTACTTTTTCACACACCATAATTTGTGCGTGTAGAAAAGATATAGAAAGGAGAATGTACTGCTGTTGTTAATGTACATGAAAAAACTCTTTCAACAACAAATACTTAAAATTTTAAGTTTCTTTTAACATTTATGTCATCGGAAACAATGGGCCGAATCGTCCAAACCTATGGACCGAAAGGTCCAAAGCTGGGCCGAATCGTCTTTCACGTTGGGCCGAACTGGTTTTGGGCCGAAACGTCCAGAAACCAACCAGTCTGGTTCGCTGTTGCGTTTTCGTACTCTCAGGATTTGGGTAGTTGGACGAACACTTCGTTCAGAGCGTCAGCTTATAGAAAACAAATAATTCCCAAATCTAGATTTTATGGTGTTGCTGTATTACCTTGAAGCTGTGTGTAAATCTCAAAGTTGTGAAAATATGTCGGTTGATGTTGTCGTTTGCCATCCAATAGCACCTGCCAAACGTCTCGCAAAATTTGAAATTAATGTTGTTAATGTACGACATCCTACGTTAAGGAAAATCTTAGATGAAAGTCTTGTTGATATTGCTTTTGAACCGAAGCAGTACTATTGTGTTGAACTCTAAAAATCTAATAAATGGTGCTTTGGCTGAAAACGAGGACAGCGGAATGACTTTCGTGTGGTGGTTCCAAAGTTCAGTCAACTGCTCGTGTCTTCCGTGGCCTGTAGCGGTGTTACGACTTTGGGAGAGAAATGCCCAAGCACGCGTGGAGCAATCGCGCCTCGTTCTGATGGCGCGGTTTCTCGCGGCGGGTGTTTGTGCGGGATTCTGAGAGTTGGCAGCGCGGAAACACAAATGTGCCCTGCCATAGTTTATGAATCATACAAATGTTGGTGAAAGTCGCAGGAATTTTAAATGCAAGTTAATAGCCACTTTTAATAATTTACAAGTCGTTGACATGTGTTCTGGAACACACTACAGCACGCCTTTTGAATAAAGACAAACGCTCTCAGTGGTGTGAATTGAATTTAAAGGTTGGAGCCCGCCTGATTTCCAAAGCCGGCAGTCTGACGAACTTGGCCAAGTACCCAGCCTCCACGGTACAGATTCTCGGCGCGGAAAAGGCTTTATTCAGGTGAGAAATGTTCTGTGTCCAACAACAGCAGGCAATGTACACACAAATGGTATTTATATCCCTTTGACGTCGCCTCGTGCATTAGGTGGATTTTTGCTGTCAGTTTTCTGCATTGAGTGACTTGAGAAGTCGCTGGATGTCATTTAATTGAGCTTGATTTTCGCAACATTCGTTACCCTATGTTTGTCCGTGTTCACAGAGCGTTGAAGACAAGGGGGAACACACCGAAGTATGGCCTGATCTTCCATTCGACCTTCATCGGGCGGGCGGCGGCCAAGAACAAGGGCAGAATATCGCGATACCTGGCTAACAAGTGCTCCATCGCGTCGCGCGTAGATTGTTTCGCAGGTGAGGCTTTCCCTTTCATAAACAAATAAAATAATAAAAAAAAACAATCAAGAAAAAGCTCTATGGTCAACTCGGCACCTTGCCAGCTCGGCACCTGACCAACTCGGCACTTTTTGGTTAACTCGGCACCCACCAACTCGGCACCCGCCTTGCCAACTCGGCACCTGGGTATACCAACTCGGCACCCATTATAACAGACTTGTTTTTTTAACCCTGATGCTATCTTTTTGTGACAAAATGCAATTATTCTCGTGAATGGCGTGCCAAGGGCAAGTATTTACTTTCTTTCACCACCAGTTGAAAAGCCTGCGGTTTTATTTGTTGTTTTTTATTGCAATTAAGTACATGTCAGAGATAGGTCTTTTATCCATTTCATCGCAATATTACAGAACGGTTCAAAGCCGGAGATTCCCTTTTTTTGTTTTGTATTGAAATGCAACAGTTTCCCTGGTAAATTGCAATTCATGTTTGAGGGTATAATTGCAATTGGAGTAATATTTGTCAAACAAGGTGATTGGTTTGCACTTGATTGAGTAATTTAGGGAGTAACCTTTGACCAACAATTTTGGTTGGTTCGGCTGTATAGCTGGAGGGTATTAAAAGGGATGTTTTGTGAAAGAAAGATTCATCACAACTCCATGCGGATAACTATGATTACTGATATAAGCCTAGGATGACTGGAATTTGAAAAATAGACTTCGGATAATAATTATCCGAAGTCTATTTTTCAAATTATTGTGTTCAACTTCTTTTTCTGTGCACTGAGATGCCACTGGATAAATGTCTGTACTGCAAATAAGTTCTTAGACCTCGACAGCAGATGGTGAATTGTATTAACTGTTCTAAATTGAAACATAGGACATGCTTCACGGGAATTTCTCAGACGGATTATCACGCTGCGAAAAGAGGTTGCCTGCATGCATTTTATAATTTTACGGTGAAAATAAGAATCAAACAGTAAGGATGGTAATATTATGGAGTTGCAATTTATGGTATTTCTATTATTGGAATTGCAATAAATAGATAAATATAGCAAGCAAACAAAAAAAACTGAAAATAAGAACTAGAGCCTCAGTAAGGCAGGATCCCCCGTGAAACAGTAAAAGTAAAATGAGGTCAAGTCACGCTGCAAGGTTTCAGGTTCTTACGACAATCCCTTCTATGAGAAGTCGACCGGACAAAACATCGTCTCACGGCTAAGTTCAAGCAAAAAATTTTTGACACTTTCCAACGGCGTCAATTTTTGGCCGATTTTGATAATAATGCCACGTTGCACATCTTTAATATATGTATTTTCACCATGCAAGGTTTCAGGTTCCTATGACATACCCTCACTTGCAATATTTTGTTGGTATTTGCGAAGAAGCCTTGAACGCAATCAATATTTTTTGCTATTTTTATATCGGAAAAAGTTGAATAAAAAATCATGAGTTGACAAAAACACAACTTTTTAATTTATTTAAGGTGGGATTTGGTTTTTTTTCGGGTGCCGAGTTGGTATCACCGGGTGCCGAGTTGGTCATACCGGGTGCCGAGTTGGTAAACGCGGGTGCCGAGTTGGCAGGTGCCGAGTTGGCAAGGTGCCGAGTTGACCAAACCCCAAGAAAAATAGGTTAAAAAGCGAATGCGACCTGTTTCACATTCACATATTTTCATTGCATTGAAGGAAAAGGGACAAAAGAAAGAGAGCCAGTGTACATGTGGCTAGCACATCGGTAAAAATCGATTAGTTTGTCAATTTAAGAACTAGAATGGTATAATTTAGATGAACTGCTTTCGAATCATTGAAGAATTTCGCTGATGTGGCGTCGTAAGACTCACGTTTTAACACCAACCCCGTTCCCAAGTTCAAGACAACAAAAAAAAAGTAAAACAAATATAAATAAATAAACGTGATCATGTGATTCTACACCAGGAGTACCGTAGTTGTGTTGCTGAGATATTCAACTTGAAAAGCAATATCTCAATTCCACTGTCTATATTCGCGCCCTCAGATATTCCGACGTCAGTTTTCGGCAAGCACCTACGGGACCAGGTCGAGGATCGGCTCAGGTTTTACGAGTCTGGCGAGGCCCCGCCGAAAAACGCTGACGTCATGAAGATCGCCTGTCAAGAGGTAAAAGTCAACTGGTGGCCTTGACCTTGTGTCAGTAGGGTATGGGTAGCGGTGTAAAAAGGAAAGAGATTAGCGGGTTCAGTGGAAGATATATCACTTAGGGTTGTTTTGAATCAAATTTATTATTATTATTATTATTATTTTTTTTTTTTTTTTTTTGCTGCATTTATAGTGTCATACGCCCGTAGATATTAAGGGAGACATTAACATTAAATAGTGGAACCGTTAACTCGAGTGGGGCTGTATACATGCAGGAAAAAGATAGGGATTATCCGCATTGGAAAGTTACATGTCATACACTGCACGCTTGTTGGCCGCGTTAGTTTTGATTAATGCACCAACCAATGAGTATTAAATCAGCATTGCTAAAGACTTAGAATTCGGAGTAAGTTGTACGTTTTTTTTTTCTGTGGATAATGCAAGATCGAATTAGTGTGTGGGATAGGTGTCGCTTTAGTCAATGCTCCTTTTTTCAGGCTACGGTGATGCAAGAGAAAATAGCCAAGAAGGACAAGAAAAAGAAGAAGAAAGAAATGAAACGGAAATTAGAGGAATCGAAAGGAGATGAGACCATTGACACATCTGCTAACGTCACCATGGAAACGAGTGCTGTGGAGGACGAACCCGTTGCGAAGAAGGCTAAGAAGAAGAAGAAAAACAAAGACAAAGACTTAAATGGCGACGTGATAATGGAAAATTCGGAAGCCAATGAGACGGTAGATACGACAGCCAATGAAACCATAGATACGACAGCCAACGAAACGCTCGATTTGACAGCCAATGGGGATGGCGATTCCTTGGCGAAGAAGCAGAAGAAAAAGAAAAAGAAGAAAGATAAGGGTGCTGAATGAAAAGCAAAAATTTGAACTAAATGTTCTCATCAAAAACTTTCAGTTTAAAAGAAGAATCTGAAAACTGAGTTCCACTGGTGCTGCCCTTGAACGCAAGCTACCAAGCTTTTTATGTTCATTTTCATGTTAAATGGGATTTAAAATAATGACGGGCAGAGTTTGTGAGCAGAAGGGAGGTAACGTTGGAAAGTTGGGAAATTCGAACGTTGGCCGCGACTGAAAACTGTTGAATAGAGAATCTAATGAACTTGTGTGTGGATTAAGAATATTGCATTTATTTTCAATCTGCAAGTGCGCAATCCATGTCTCTTAGGCATGTTGAGCATTCTTGAATGTTAAAGAAGTGCGGGGGGGGGGGCGAAACATGAGAAAGGTAAAGTTGTGTTCATAAAGTCGTATGTCCATAGAGAAAAATGACTAATGAAAAGTGAATAATTTTTTTTTTTTCAATTTTAGAATTTAAGGTTGATGCGGTACTTAGTTTTTAGTTGTTGATAGGGTACTGTCCCATTACCGCTGATAAATAAACAAGCTTCTTGCTAAGTCTTACAAATAAACACAGATTAAAACCCGTTTTACTCTAGTTTATGCGTCTATATGTTACAGGCTATGACTATAACCAGGCTCTCTGTTGTTAGCCAGAAAAGGTCAGGCTATCTACAGATGACCTAAGTCATTCAGGCCAACACAGGTAGCCTGGGGAAAGCCAGGTTCTCTTTTGATGACCTGGTTTTGGCTTGAAGCCAGAAAGAATTCAATCCGCGCAATAAATATAAAAAATTCCTTTGAGATTTAATTTATTCTCTCAGTTCAAAATAATTATACTCCGCATTATCTGTTTCAACACTCAAATTAGACTACACAACTATATTCTTTCCAGTATTATTTTCTAGAAAAAAATATTTTGTGAAATTACGTTTCCCTCTTAAGTTTGCGGCAATACTGAGCATAATATTGTCTAGCTGCCTTTGAATTTGCCTGTTGTGCTTCAAGAATTTCACATATCAATTGAGCGAATGGATAGAGAAACATCGGCTATGAACGGCCTTTCTGGTGTTAAATTTCCTGGGTAGTAATTGCTATTGGCTTTGAATTGCAATTAATGCTTCCAGCGCACCCGAGATGTGGAAGTTATTCGTAAACTGCTCCTTAAGCGTACTTGGGGAGGGGAGCGGGGGTTGAAGTAAATATCAAATTACATCACTGATTTTGCCCGGTGTCGCTGTTATTAACCACAGTGAAACGGAGGAATATAGTAATGAGCTTTTTCGTCTGTCCGCTGTCGTCTGTTGAAAATGACCCCTTGGTTCCGTGCATTATCATGTATAAAATTTATAATTATGAAAATGAGCATTTATCGGATATAGTGCTCTTTCGAAAGGGTGCAATACAGTGCCCAACTGCAATATGAAATATCTTTTGCGAGTCCCCCACCATCATGATCCAATTCTTTAAAGACATTTATTTAAACATTTTTTAGAAACGTGTGGTGTTTTCTTCTTACTGATTTGCGATACTGCCCGTAAGGTCCTTGTTACATAGATATTTAAACAATCGGGGGGGGGGGGGGGGAGGGGGGAGGTCAGAGATCATACAAAGCAGAACCGAAAACTCCAACTTGTTGGGGGGGTACTGTTGGCTTCTTGAATGCCAAGTTTGCCGTCTTCAACTGCAGTTATATTGGACATGGACTAACAGTGGTGACTTCGCAAATTTGGGCCAGATAGTTCTAGACAATGACTTCACTGCATCAGACTGTCGGCTGATTATTACCGGTACTTGTTTACTTGTTTCCAACAGGGAAGATTTTGCTTGACTTTGTCGTCATAGCGATTAGTGAACAAAAAAAATCAAACGGCGAAAAACAAGTTTCCATTTTTGTATCGCATAAGTGTACTGCGTTAAAAATGTCCAAGCTCAATTCCATGAAGTTCTCTTTTTAAAAGAAAAAGCTACCAATTCAGTAAGACTACCAGTTCAAAAATTTCCTTCTAGCCTGGAAAAACTTAATTGCGTCTCAAGAAGAATATGCGTCTTCAGAAGTATTCTAGTATTTTTTCCTGGAACGGGAAATTCAGGAACAGCATGGAAGATTTCACAGAAAAGTCCACACAAGTGGAAATGCAGAAAAGGAAAAGCAATATTGTTTGGACTAGTATTCCATCAACAGGACCATCAGCATATTTTTCGTTATTAGACCCCTACCGGGCGAGCCGGGGGGGGGGGGGCTTCTATAGGATTGCCCTCTGTTCGTCCGTGTGTCACACTTTGGATGCTGTTTTGTTTCCACGCGAGTTGTCCGAAACTATTTATCCTAGGCATATGCAACCTTGCACAGTGAAAAGATATATATATATTGAAGTTGTGCAACGTCGTGTTATTTTTCAAATCGGCCGAAAATTGCCAAAATGGCGACTTGTCAACAATTGTGATCTCTTCAGATAACTGCAATGTAAGACTTCTCCGAAACTATTTATCCTAGGCATATGCAACCTTGCACAGTGAAAAGATATATATATTGAAGTTGTGCAACGTCGTGTTATTTTTCAAATCTGCCAAAAATTGCCAAAATGGCGACTTGTCAAAAATGTGATTTTTTTTAGATAACTGCAATGTAAGACTTGGGTGCTTTCCACGCGAGTCCTCCGAAACTATTTATCCTAGGCATATGCAACCTTGCACAGTGAATATATATATATATATATATATATATTGAAGTTGTGCAACGTCGTGTTATTTTTCAAATCGGTCAAAAATTGCCAAAATGGCGATTTGTCAAAAATGTGCGACTTGTGTCCGGTTGGGGTCTGCACCTTCGACAATCTCTTGTTGAGTAGAGCGAAAAAGTTTTTTTTCCGCCTGTTTGCAAAAACAGTTTATAAGGTGCATAACATGTAATGAGCGTTAGAAATATGCCACATAGTTGTAAATGCCATGACATGGTGTTCTAATGAGCATTAACATATGGTTGATGATTTTCGAATAGCCTTAGAGCGTTTTCTCAGTGTCAAATCCACGCTGATTTTCAATCAATTATCGGAATGGTGGGCATTTGAATTTCGTCGTCCCGGCCATATTTGTTTTTTAAGAACAGGACTTCTTGGCGTTAAGGGTTAGTGAATATTTAATTCATAGGCCAGTATAATATGTGGCTAGCTGGATTCAGAAATGGAATCCTTTGCTTGCCAGGCTAGCGTCTTAAGCACTGCATCATAAAGGTGAACTGAAGAATGAAACATCTGAAAAAAAATCTACACATTTCTAATAATACGCATCATGCACAAATTGCTCTGACGACTTTGATTTTTTGTGATTTTTACTAGTTTTAAGACATAAAGCCAAACAGCAAATTTTCATCAATCTTTTTTTCTGAGACATATTCTGATAAGTTTTTGAGGAAACAATACTCGGTTATAAATTGAATTTTTTAAACCATTAGTAGCTCGTTGTGATTAATTAAGTTTCAAACAACGTATTCCATTGTCGTAAAAACGTCGTTGCTATGCGCCTCGGGATTTTCTGACAGCAGAATAGATATTACTCAGCTTTTAACTGTGCATAATCATATCAATGCAAAAGTTCAGGGCCCCGGATTCGGGACGGATTTGAGGTCACGGCGTCCCGAGGTCAAAATCCTGGCCTTGACCCATCCCTAGTTACAACTCTATAGCATTCGTATCTCATCCCAATTTCTTGGCGTGTGGATATCTGCCTTGCTAGAAATAGTTTAGACCCTTTTTCATTTGCAATTTGGTGATCGGACTGGGGGGGGGGGGGGGATAAGGTTGTTTTTCCCCGCCTTCAAAACTTTGACTAACATATTCCAATTTTTTTTTAGTTTGCGATATTTTATAAGGAATCGGACTATTCTTGTATCCAGTGATTTGATAAAATAAAATGGTAAAATATTGTATAATTTGATTTAGTAGTTTTTAAGCTTTTAAATGTGTTGATTGGGAAACACGAGGGTAGACTTATGATAAATTTGGTCTCAGAAGGGCGGATTTCGGTTTTTGTACTACAGATCACCATTTTATATTTTCAAACTTTGTTTCACCTGGCCGATAATCGGATCTGATTTTTTGTGTCAAATTTTGTAAGCCGTTTTTAAGATTTTTTTTTGAGAAATCGCCTCATCCCGACCCCCCCCCCCCCCCCCCCTGTCTTACTTGCCAAAAAACCGTCTATGACGGCAGACCTATAATTATGATTCAAGGTGCCGCGATCGAGATGCCACGGTGGATGAACTTAACCGAAAAACAGTTAATGTACTGTTACAATACAACACAGATGAGAGACTCGTTGTCAGAGGCTACCGTTAAAGTTACTGTTACTAATCCTAACTTCTCCTGACACTATACTCAGCGACTGGAAAAAGACTAAGGGTTTTAGCCCACACTAATAAAGTGAAAGGTTCAGAAATGAGAAAAGGTGTCCCGCCCTGTTAGGTGAAATATTTCCGAGCAAAATCGATCGTGGGCTGGGCCAAAATTATTAAAAATTAGTAAGAGGAACAAGTGGATTCTTCTTCCTGTGTCTCAGTTACGCAATATTTCAGAAAGGTTTTTCTTGTTCATGTAAAAATCTGTGCAAAGAGGAACTGGCTATGATGTCTGGTCTTGCTAAGATTTTTTTTGTTGGAAAGGCCATATGAATAACCTAAAATAATGAAGTTTGGGAAGTGACTTTTTCAGTCAGAAACTTTTAATTTTCGCTTATATTTGTTAACTGAAACACAAAACTTTTGCTCTTAGTAAAAGTTCTTTTGTTTTGGAAAAGACATATTGAAAACCTGAAATAATGAAGGTTGTGCAAGTCATTTATAGCGTCTTCACTTAGAAACTTGCAAATGCTGCTTAAATTGGTGGATGAAACACACTTGTACGTGTCAAATCAGTGAAATATAGCACATGCCAAACATTTTGAGTAAATTAAACATTTAATTGGTCACACAATTTCAATATCCACCGAGATTCTTGTTTCAATAATTCTGAAAAAAATTGAACTTACATAAAAACCTACATGAATTAAATCGTAATTCAAGGAATAATCAGTGATAAACTGTGGAATAAACTATAGATAAGCCGATCTGATTGTAGTAGATTCTGTCATTGTTTCTATCCAGCTTACGTCATTATTACTAGTGGAAGAAAATCTAAGAATGCCATTATCCACTATCAGCTTTATTATTCTTGCTCTCACATTGCGTAATGCTCCGTCTTAATAAACTATGCTATTTCTTTTGCTGTGTCTAATCTACACTTAAGCTTTAAGGGTCTTTTCCTGTACGTAGCCTTGTAAATGACAGTCAGCCAGTTTTTCGTTAGATTTTTCGTATAATTTTGAGTTGTTTTGTGTTGAGATGGAAACTTCTGCAATTATCCATTAACAACATGGCAAACTATGGGTATATTTTGGAATACATCATGTTTCTTCTTTTGGCTTTATCAGGTAAATCATCTGCATATTCTATTACTTTTAAACTGTGAAACTACACATCGTGAAAGATGTTATGTTGTAATTTGTAGAACAATACATTTTTCTCCATAGTGCGTTGTGTTTTTGTGTAACTGTATCATTTTTTTCAAACATTGCTTAATAAAACAGCTAATTGAAATCAAATAATTTTATATACTCTTACAATTTTGACTACAAAGCTCTCTATATATTACATTCGACAAATCATGATTAAAAATAATTTAAATATTTAGTCTTTTGTCTTTTAGAGTTCTGAAATTACAATATTTATCATTATGCAGAAAATATGATGTCATATTTCTGCCTATTAAGCCAGAGCTATAAGTATCTTATTCTGTAAAAATTTATTATGCTACTTTCAAGAAATGAAATCAAAAGATTTGTTTTAACGATGTATTCGAGATAAACAAACGGATGTAGGTCACTTTGCCACCGACCAGTTTGCCACCAACCATTTTGCCACCGACCACTTTGCCACTACACCCCTACCATTTTGCCACCAAAGACATCGTGGAATAAAAGAAATAATTTAATTGTTTATTGTTAGCAAAATAAAAGACAGGAAAACAATGAAATAGCAATACTTTATTGAACAACAACAGACTCCACAACGGCATTCGTACTTAATCCCCCGATACCTCGCTAGTCTACTTACAAGTTCTAATCCGGATTGCTTTATTGAAGACAAACAGACTCAACAACGGCGCCTCCTAGTTAATCCCCAAATACTCCAGCTAATCCCCAGGCTCACGCATGCACAGTCTTAATCGCCTAATCTCCCAAGTAACTGTCAGTTACTTGGGGCAAGTGTGCCGTTGTACGTTGCATTAAAAATGACAATTTTCGGAGTATGATGCGCAGTCTGCCCTCACTAATCATAATCCCAAGGCTCACGCATACTCAGTCTTAATCCCCTTATCCCAAAAGTAATTGACAATTGTGACTCGAGATAAAACATAACATTGATATGAAAACATAAACAAATGGAAAAAGTTATAGAAAAGAGCTAAACAATTCAATAACTTATGAAATATTAGACCTTTAAAAAATCGGTTTCAAAATGGTAGGGGGTGGTGGCGAAGTGGTCGGTGGCAAATTAGATGGTGGCAAAATGGTCAGTGGCAAAGTGACCGGTGGCAAAATGATGTAGACACCTAAAAACACAAGTGCGGTAGTTCCAGGCATACGAGAGTTTTTGCCAAGCAACACATGGTCTAGTTTAGTTTGGTTTGCTATCATGTTTGTCAGAATCACGCAACAGAAATATAGGATTTTGCAATTAGACGAGTATTGATATTACGAGGCTGGATTTATTATTTCAGACACAGACGCAGCATTAAGAAATATTTATACCAATAAAGTTCTCATGGCTGCTTCAGTCAACAAAGGCATGGGAGTAACACAGAAGCTTTTTGAGAAAGACCACATCATCGCTTTTGCAACAAAAACAACTGAAATAAGCAAAGCACCCGTGCGGAGGAATGAGACGACAAGTGTTAAATCCACATCTCCAAAGACTTTTACAATCCCAATGTTAACGATTGAGAATCTCCCATCCCCAGCGAATGTTAAGCTCACAACGAATATCAAGTTAATATCGCAGGAGAACGTATATCCCACCACGGCGACAAATTTTAAACTTACGAGTGCTCAAGAGAGCTCACATCCCAACGCCGGCATAGAGGACACAACAACAGTTATTAACGTTGCTACATCACAAACGCCCCAACAGGAAAAGGAAACAGAAGTAATCACATCAGAAATGGACTTTACAACAACGAATGACACCAATAGGGAAAGAACAGACTACACTCTCACAGATATGAGCACAGTAGGCATGGGTAATTCTACAGAAGAATCTCCAGTTTCTCTTATCATTGCTCTTGGCGCCACTTGCCTAAGCATTGCTACAGCAGTCACCGTAATATATTTACAGATTAAGTGTGTTGGTAGTTGTTGCTGTGGCTGCTGCTGCGAAAAGCAAGGCAAGTCCGGAGATATTCATTGCCACTGCTGTCGCAGCACCCCGCATATAACACCTGAGGCGATACAGATAGCGAAAGTCAAGTAATATAATCCAATGTGCTTCAGGCTATAAAATTAATAATTTGACCTTAATACTTGCGTACACATAAATTAAAACCAAAGGCGTATTGGCCATCAAATTAACAATGCCTCGACATACTTAATCTCAATTAAATTTTGAAAGTATATGCTTCCCGAAATTTTAGTACTGATACTTCTGGCAAGGCACCTGATGGCTTGCATGTGTTTCAAAAGGTAAGCTGAGGGTGCTTGTATCAAGCTCTTCACGTTGAAGATAAGGAGAAACTGCAAGTGAGAGTTTGTATTACACTGTTAAAACTATTAATTATTGCATATTGTTTAAATGTTTGAAACTATACATAAAACCAGTCACATGACAACCAGGCAACCTTATCGGCATTTAAATATTTCTTATTTTTACTGTGATAGCGGTGGATAAAAGAATTGGTACAGAAGATAAGCTTTTGAAGACAAGGACATAGATTGAAACTATGAACTAGGTGTGAAGTACAATTCAATAAATGAATTGCACTAAACATGTCTGTGTTTTATGTACAAGAATAGAATTTGAGCATGGCCATGACATAAACTTGGCCATTATTTTTTAGCATTCAAAGTACAGTGTTAACAAACGTAAAACATCTTATTGTGTGTTATTACAAAATTGAAAATATAATTTTAAAATTTTTTGGCGATAATATGAAATAACAAGCTTTTCTAGACGACATACAAAAGAAAATTTACAGAGAAAAGAGAGGTTCATTTGTTAGTTACCAAACTATAAATTGCTATGGAAATTTCAATTCACAAAGATAAAGCATTACGTCGTTGTTTTCGTAGCTAAACAAAAATGAAACTGAAAGAAAACAGGGGCCACATTTTTGCCGTTCACAAAATTGTGGCGTTGCACACTCCCACCCAGTAACGCTGTTGGGAGCGCCATCCAAATGGTATTGTGCTCAAAACTGTTGTGCTCCAAACTATTACTTGACTGACACAAATCCGGATATTACGCTCGCCGATGCACCTGTACACGTGGTGAGCCACTCTGCGAGATAAAACAAGAACCTGGACTTGCTACATTGCCAATTACGCATTTTCTAAGGTCTTTGTTCGATTGTGATTGTTCACCTAACGCATTCAATCTTAATGACTTCAGTCATTCAACACCATTCCGATGTGCGGTCGATGCGCACTGATTTCGTTTTCAAGCAAGCATCTAATGACTGTTTTGCACTAACACGGTTATTTTTTACATATACTCAACAAAAAAAGAAACGCAACAACTATAGAGGGGGTTAATTTTTTTTCTATTAGTATATTTAATTTTTCTTGTACATTCTATTACTTGGAAAATGATTGTCCAAACAATGTGTCAAAATCATTCCACGCTCTATCTTACAACTGGAGCGAGCAGTCACGTGACCTAAACTGGTAGTCTAGCACATTGTGAAATAACCGCTGAGAGGTATTGAATTATTTTTTCATAGTCTCAACCCTTAAGAAAAGAGTGCACGTTGTACAAAATTTGAAGTTTCTGGAACGATCCTAACCGATGGCACGGTTAACCGCAATTGAGCGAGAGCGTGCGATCGGCATGCTGGAAAGTGGAAAAACGGCAACTGACGTGGCGCGGGCGTTTGGCGTCCACAAATCGACGGTTACTCGCCTTAGAATAAGATTAGATACAACAGGGTCCACATCCGATCGTCCTAGAACGGGCAGGCCACGGTCAACGACCCCAGACCAGGACCGACAGATCCGCTTGTCACACCCTATTCAACCCTATAAGGACACACGAGATATTAGGCTTGTGAACTGCTTTTCGGATACCTTCAGTTTACGTAAGCATTACAGCGTAACGATAAGAATGAAGCTTTGAATTTTTAGAGAAATGAAATTATCTATTGATTCTGAGTCTATACCTAAAATTTTGTTGGTATCTGTCCAGTATTGACAATATAACAGCCATTTGAAAAAGTTGCGTTTCTTTTTTTGTTGAGTATATATTCCTGCTATGGTTATTGTCTTAGTGCGAAAGTGAGCCGAATTCGTAGTATCGTGAGGACTAAATCTGTGAGGTCTATTTAGGGTGTGTCCTGTGTCATTATAAAACTTCCACAGCGTGTGAACACTAGTTTAACGTATGTGAAGTGTCAAGCCACCAGCGGCATTGAAGCACAATTGCTTGATTTTGAGAGGTGTGATAAGTCTCTGCATCTTAACATGCACTCCTTCTTACACAGCCGCTACATACAGACTTAAATGCTGGACAAGCATATGAAAGAACAAAAGAAGGAAAATTATAAGAAAATGGACTCACGATGGTTAATGTACCGCAAATCAGAATTCTACATAAACACTTTGCAAATTGAGGTGTAAAAATAAAACGACAGTATATGGTAAAATTTGGGTTAGATTCTACGGATTCAAATATCGTAAAACAATTTACTGTTCAACAAAATCAATGTTTTAAGTGTAAACTCAAGTCTTTTGAACCTTTATTGAAAATTAGCGATTTTTGGCAGAAAAATACACTACAAATATAGGAGAAGAATTGTTTGCTGACTAAAGGTGACACTTTGCGTTAATGTATACCTAACGAAACAAATCAAAATTAATTTTAGGATGTCAAAAGAGGGGTAAGGTTTAGAAATGCTTTTATAATTTTCGTTTCTTATCAATCCCAATACAACATGTTCATAAAATTCATGAATTAAATTGCTTGCCAAGCAACTAATTTATTTTGCAGCTTTTTATCTCGTACCTTTCTGTGCACATTTTCTGAAATAATTGTTTGTGACATGCAATTGATTTGGTGCACAAATATAGCGAGAATTATTTTTACCGATCAGTACAGATAATGAATACAATTGAAAGACTAAAGGAAGTGACACACTTCGAAACTTTTACATTGTTAACATTTATATAAATCAAAAGCTTCAACAGATTAATTCGAATAAAAAGTCAGCGCAATGAACTAAACTGGGGCGGGACTGTTAGTCTTCAAAGCGATAGCGAGGTTCAGCTTAAGAACCCAGGGAATATAGACCAAAAGAAAAATCTGCTTAAATTAGAAACACCGCTCCTATAAATGCGATCTCTTTGAAAGACCACCACAGGAAAATAAAAGCAATTTGAAAGATCACTTAAGTTTGACAAATCGAAAAGCACAACATTTAAGGCATCTTTTGCCTCAAAATGTCACATAGCGCCAGAATATCCCTAACACTTTTGAGTTTTGAATTTTTGAAATTTTGAATTTGTATTTTTTTGTGTTTATGACGAGACTGCTTTCCAATACGAATTAATTACACTAGCAAAGTAAAGCTCTCCAAATGTAACACGTGGCTTGCATTATATGCCATGCTAGATAAATCTGGAAGATTCAAGTGCATCAAGTTCTTTTTACTGAGGGTGTTAAGTATATTTTAATCCGAACTCTAATTCCCTTAACCAAAGAAATAAGAGCCAAAGTTAGAAATGTAAGTGGCAACTGACTATTTATTAAGCAGAAATACATAACAGCGATTAAACAAAGATGAAACATAAAATGTTTTAAGGAAAACGGCCGAATTCAGCAGAATAAAAGAACTAAATATTTCCACTGTTAAATTTAAACCACAGTTTCTTGTGTAATATTTCAAAAGTATAATTTGTTAATTAAATTTAATCTTGAAGTAGACCGCGAAGCGTGATATCTATTTTTTTCTACAAAAGTGGCAAGCGTAATGGCATTATTCTAGCGAGACTGAAATACGCAACTATGTAATGAATTAGCAGCGCAACGCATAAGAAGACTGGTCATGAGACTAATGACAATTTTTTCTTTCCTTCGCAGCAGTAAATTTATCTTGGTAGGCAGATAGATAAATTGGTTGCACGAAGGTCATCAGAGGGAAGTACATAGGAAAATTATTAATTTTGGATTCCAAGAGTGGAATCTCATCATTTAGTACATACCAATCACTGAGTTGCCGAGAGCAGCTTTTTATAAGGGCACATATAATGTCAATTGTTACAGAAACCAAGAGTCACCTTTTTAACTATGCCATTATTAGGTATAATATTCTTGAACTAAATATTGGAAAGATATTAGTAATCGACAGCTTCAAGTCGACGGAAATTTTATACAGGGGGCTAAGCATTCACTGTCTTTGCTTGTCAATATTACATTAACATCAGCTTGATGGTGTCTTGGCGAAGTTGCTTAAAGGGGACTTTGGTTAAATTAAAATTAATCTTAATTCATCAAGATTTTCGATCCAATTTGGCATCGATGAATGAGTTAGAGAGTTCATAAGTTATGTAGACATGTGTCAAATTATTACCCCTATGTGAAGTACTGCGGTATATTGGCAGCGATTTGTTTTCACAATTTTACTGCCTTCTACGTTTCAAATGAGGGAAAGCCGGGCTTCAAAATGGAAAAAATCGGGCCCCAAATGCAAAGAAAAAAAACAAATAAAAATAAAACAAAAACTAAAAAAAAGACAATAAAAAATGCGCGGCATATTTATTTTTAAGTGCGCCAACGTTTAACAGTCAGATGACAAGCAAAGAAAGTCACTTAGCGTCTATGTCAGTGTAAATGCCGTTTTGAGTTTTCTTCGATTTATAATATTTATAACCGAAACTAATACCGTGTGTGGTATCCATTGGAGCGCAGTAGAACCTGGATTTGACGATGCATTGAAGTTATCAACCTGTTAATTTTGTATTGAGGATATCTGTGCCACTCCTCAATCAATGTTTGCCTAAGTTCCGCGAGATTTTAAGGCGGTGGGTTACAGGCTCGAACTTGGCGATCCAGATGATCCCATAGATGTTCTATTGGATTCATATCCGGACTATATGCCGACCATGGGAGCACATCAACATTGTTAGCCGCTAAATAATCTTTACACACCCGAGCAACGTGTGGAAGGGCATTGTCCTGCATAAAAATGGTGTTCTGACGTTGCTGCACAAACGGGTTTGCTCAAAATAGTATCCATATAACGGTTCGCGGTCAAATTTCCATCAATAATGAGCAGTTGGGACCTGCAGCCAAAGCGTATTGCGCCCCAAACCATGACTGAGCCACGACCGTGCAGGTAAACTTGTTTTATGCAACATAGCGCGTAGCGTTCGCCGGGTCGCCTATAAATAAATAAATAAATAAATAAATAAATATATATATATATATATATATATATATATATATATATATATATATATATATATATATATATATATATATATATATATATATATATATATATATATATTAGTACATTTAGCAACTATCGCTCGTCGCCCATGATCCTCAAAGCAGCATGGCACTTAATACTACCATGAACCAACTTACAACTGAGACCTGAAAATGGAAAACCACATCTTTTAATACGAAGCCAACAGCACGTGTAGCGCCGGACCAAAAACATTCTACTGATAATCCCGCACTGAATAATTGAACACGGCCTAAAAGTCCGTTTTCAAAAAACTTCAGTGCAGTTAATTTTACGTAATTAAATAAATTATGTCAGAAAGAAAAGGCTGGCCTTATTTATTTTAATGTTTATAATTTTAATGCATTATAAACTTAATGGGCGTCATTTGACCAAAATTCAATTTCCCCTCCATTATTAAATCGTTCGTATGATGTTTAAGCAATATGAGATTCTTAGATTTTTATTAACTTACAGCGCCTTGTCGGTTATGCTAGGTAACCTGATCATATTGTTGAATTGGTGACAAATGTTCACTGTTTTTCAACCTTCTACATGACAACCAAATGCATCGTGCATAACGTTATATCAAGGAAACATAAGGGCATAACTGGGAAAATAAATTTGAGAGGGAGCACCGCACAATTTAATGATACCCTTGTCAAGTCAGTTGACTGTCAACACATTGGTTAAAACCCCTACATACTATAAAGCGAAAATCTCTTATAAGTCGATATTAACTGTAATATAATATATGCATGAAGATATGATTGGCATATGATATGAAGGGCATTTTAGCTTTAGTTTATCGAAACTGCAGTTAATATAATATCACGCCCAAGCTATTGCAGAGAAACGGAAGCATTAAATAAATATGTGCTTGAAATATCTAATAATATCAATAAATTAAAAATTGTGAAAAAAATTTGTCGTTGAAGACATACAAAAACATGTGTTACCATGATGTACAATTGAGAGAGCGTCGTTTCAGATTATTTAATGAATATTACAGTTAACATCGATTCAATCGTCAAGGTTTCGGATTTATAAACACAACAAACTGTTGGATGTGACATTCTAATACTCCTAACATTGCGCAAGGTGTTTGTGAGACATTAACCAACTTCCACAGCGTTGATTAATTCCACAGCCTGTTATACCGAACTGTTCAAGTTGGCTGTGGATATATCAATATCTAACGATACACGATTACAAATATTTATCACAGAAGATAAATAAAGACAGCTTTTATAAATATTCAGATTTTTGTTCAGCTATATCTAATCAAATCACACACTCTACAATAAAGGATCTTACAACTAATTTTACTTGAAAGAAAAACAACAGAATTTTGTTCAAAATTGTGTGTGACGCAAAGTGGGATCTTGCTGAGCCTTCTATTCATTGGCTGAACCAGAACCAGAATTTCACAAAGAGGAGAATACCTCAACAGCAGGAGTTAAATTGTGAAATACATACTGTTAACAGCTTTCCCACTCTTCCTGTGTCTGGTTCTTGGTATTCATATGTATAAATTAAAAATGTATAAATGAAAATGAAGTTTTCACTTAATCCAAACAGAACGCTGAAAGGATATTGTAAGAAAGAATATATTTGCTGTAAGACACATTCGTCTGAAATGAATGTCTGAAATACATCAAAATCGCAAGAGTCGTGCAAAAATCAAAACATAAACATTATTATAGAGCAAATGGATCTCTGGATTTAGTCAACTGGAAGTGAATATTGATATCATGTTTTTGTTGTGCTGCAGTATGCAGAAGCACGCAATATGGATCAATATTTACCATCTACGCTCGTATTCAATAAAGACAACCAGAGCTTGAGGCACTTCTAGCCACTCACTATTCTTTTAGTGGCGCTACTGACACCATTAAGGTAGTAGTGCGCAACGGATAATAAAATTTCAGGTGCCTCGTCTATATTCTTTACCACAGAGCAAATCTGTACCGATTAAGCATCGGTTTGTTCAATCCTTGATTTAAACCGGTGATTTACTCCTTTGGTAATGGAAGAAGAACACCAAAATAAATCTGCAGATAAGTGCAATTCGTTCAGTTTGGGAATATTCAAAATGTGAATAAAACAATTTATTTAGCACTGTATTTGATTATAAAACATGGCGTAAATGGCTTAAAACAAAGTTTAAATATAAAGGAATTTTGTAATAAATGAAATGAAATAAATAAGTTGAAGTGATTGGAAAGTAATCTTATAATAAATATGGATGAAAGCACGACAAATACAGCTACATTTGGATCATACAAGATTAATTTTGGAGAAAAAATAGGGCAGGGTAATTTTGGAACAGTTTATAGCGGCAGGTGTTTCGAAACAGGCAAAAAAATAGCAGCAAAAGAGGTAAACATTAAAACTGAACGATCTATGAAACATGCAAAAGAAGAAATAAAGGCATTGTATCAGCTTCGGAGGCACCCGAATATAGTCAATCTACTCATGTTCTTCTTCGAGAAAAGTACGTATTGGATCATAATGGAATTGTGTGACCAGGGCGATTTGCATCAGTATTTTTTTCAGAATAACCCAAATTTATGTACACAAATAAGTATCATGTTTCAGTGTGCTAATGGCATCCAGTTTATGCACAATCAGAGCAACCCTATCGTTCATCGCGATATTAAACCAGCTAACATTTTGCTGAAAGGCGAAAATGGGAGTGTTGTTATCAAGGTTTCAGATTTCAGCATAGCAAAAACTGTCGATGTTGCCAATGCACAAGAAAGCGGCCAATTTTCGACATTGTGCGGAACTGAAATCTTTATGGCTCCGGAGATTTTTGAGAGAGCGTCGAAACTGGGACGAGGAGTTGATGTATTTTCACTTGGTGTTTGTTTTCTGTCCATGATTCGTTACGAGAAAGGTGAAGAAAAACTTGTTCCAAAGTTTCAAGGTTGGTATACCTTTTAAGAATATTTAGAATATTCAAGTTTAACATTGCAATTTGGAAAGACATTGAATAATATTGCTGAACATCTGACAATATCACGTTAGAACTTAGTCAGTTATACTTGCTCTAGAAGTAGTCAAAATAGATATGTCTTGTAGAGACTGAAAGCGTCTAGATTTGCATTAGTAGAAATATATTAAATTTCGCATTGAAACTATTCTTTCAAGATTTAACTGCAATTCAAGGATTTTATCTTTGAAACTGCAAAACAGGTCCTGCTCGTACAGCAATTGGCCAAGAAATGGCTGTGCGAAACCTTCGGAGTGAGCCAATGCCGGAATTAATAGAAGAATACGTTGGTGATAGCAGAAAGATGAAAGCAATAAAACAAATAATAAAAGCTATGTTGCAGTATAAACCCTCTGAACGGGCTGACATCAATAGAGTGCGAAAAGTTCTTGCAGAAAATGAAGGTAAAATATTAGCAAACCGTTTGTATTGCTACTTGTTTCAATTGAACGTAAAGTAGATGGGGTTAAAAATATAACGCCTAAGCCTTTATAAAGAAAAATTGCAATTTTAATCGCAACATCCGCATTTTATTTAATGACCACTTCCTAATGATGGTAAAGTAAACCGTTCTTCAATACAATT
Source organism: Protula sp. h YS-2021 (assembly GCA_949752745.1). NCBI lineage: Eukaryota > Metazoa > Annelida > Polychaeta > Sabellida > Serpulidae > Protula > Protula sp. h YS-2021. The sequence goes on from OX457029.1 coordinate 30,023,775, forward strand.
ACCTTAATAATTTATATTTATATTTATATAAATCATTTATATTTAAAGGAGACACTGCAATTACGTTGCATAGTATGAGCATGGCTGAAAGCAAAAGCACACAATTTGAAGTGGTAGAAGACAAGGCCTTTAGAGATTCCTTCGAAAGAACTTTGGGTGTGTATGGTTACTCTAAGATACTCTTGACAGAACCAATAACTAATCATTTCGGGGGACACAATATATATGCTGGCGGACAAAACAAAGTAGACGACTAAAAATTTTTTTTTTTTAGCTATTCAGATTTTTAGTCAACATTTTAACCGCAGTTTCTACCCTGATTTTACATACCCTGGCTTTGCTGATGTTTTTTAGCATGCTTTCGATGTGTTTAGTGGGTTTTGTCATTTGGCATATTAAATAATCTGAGTGGTATTCCTTTGGCCGCTTAAACATTTTGTAATCCCACACGTATAGTCGAAGCCTTATTGCACATGTGGACGTGGCGATCGCTCTAAAACTTTTCAATTTTAAACGAGTATAAATTGTTCAAGAATTGATACTTTGGTTGAAAAGGGGGTAGGTGGACTAAATGTTTGACGCTCGCATCGATTCACACATTTCTTGTTCTTGCAGGGGTAGAGATTTTGGGGAGGGGAGGGGGCTCCATTGTTAGTATTGCTCCTGTAGTAGTATTCGTCCCTGACACAGTGAAATCGTATGCAGCTGCAGCAATGCAGCAGCATATAGTCCATATGCCAAAGACCATTTGTATATGCGCTTACTTGCTTATTTTACACATAAGAATAGCCTTGAATATTTAAAATGTTACATGTTTTCATACAATCGTTTAATGCTACTGGCCAGAACGTAATGAACCTCAAACACCACCCTTGTATTTGGAATGTGACAAATAACAATAAGGCCAGTTGATATCGTGGTACTCAGCCAATGTTACAAAAAAATTTCACAATCAAGCCCCGGAGTAAATTTATCTCTACAAGGTAGCGAAGGTCGGTATAGTTGTGTATGGCTGTGAATTTTTAAGCTAAAAATCAACATGAAGCATGATTTTAGCTAGTCACTCTATTGATAACATTTTTGCTTTTTTTCGGAAAAAGAGCAAAGGTTCAGCCAGGTTGCTTATTTGATTGAATAATCCCCATAGTCTATTGCACTAGCACACTGCGTTTCCTCATGATTCTTTCCCGCAATGCCTAGAGCAAACTTGGGCAACGACATACTTGCTTTGGGCAATGCAGAAATCATCCCTTTCAGTTTTACAACAAATGTTCTGCCCATTTACCACAGAATTAGATATTATTTGGAAGAGTCAGGCAGCACTAAAGAGATGCAAGAGCTTACATTTGACTCTCACACTCTATAAACACGTCTACGCATCAAAATCTTTTGTACATTAAATCTTTTGCATTAAAGGTGAAGTGGTTTTATGAAGAGGCGGTTATTATTTCTTTTCTTACAGATATCAACACCAAAGAGGAGACAATTGCAACAGGTAAGGAACTTAATTAGTTTATAACTTAATAAATATAAATATTTATTTGACATGTGTCTTTCAGGGCCATGCTGGTTAAAAAATTTATGGTCGTTCATTATTTTTTATTAGTTGTCGTTTATGCTTTGTTTAAAAATACGTGATTATAAATTAAAAAGAAATTTTGCTCCTTTCAAATTGTTTATCAGTGACAGCTTTGTTCAAGATTAATTAAATTCAAAAGTAAAATATGAAAAATAGTTGACTTTATACAGGTGATGGAATAATACACTTCATGCCGCGAGAAGCGTGGGGAGCCGATCCTCCTAAGGAACAGCCCAAAACGTTATCCTTCCCTCTTCAGTATGTGGTGTTCTCGCACAGTGCTGATACTAATGCTGTCAACACAACGAAGGAATGTCTATTAGCAGTAAAAACCTTGCAGCGATTTGCTGTCGAGAAAAGAAGTATAAAATCAATTACTTATTTGCTCGGCGCTACTTTTAAAAATTTTTATTATTGAAATTTTCATGTTGGTTGTTAATTAAATACCTTTAGATTAAGAAGTGCTACCAAAGCTGGCAATGGTTGAAGAAATATTCCAAAGCTAATACAGGTGATAGATTGAATTCATCAAAGTGAACACTCTCGCTTCTCCTACACTTTTTATCTACTCGTCTGCTGGCGATATTTAAATGTGTAATGTTTACAGTTATAGAAATTAGAGGAAAACATTGTTACATGAATTTTTTCATAGCTATGGACGAATGACTTTCCCTAGAAAGCTTCTTCGATTGTTCTTTGTAAGAGTTTATTGTATGAACCTATTCACCAAGACATTGGTACTATCAAGATTTGTTTAATTTTGTAAAAATAGAAATGTTGCACCAAGATGAAGAATATGGATTTCAGTTGATCTTCACTTGACTGTTTTAAAGTTTATCATGCAGCAAACAGTTATTTCATCGAACGATTTGAGCAAATCTTTTAAGTCAGAGGATATTATCCTAAATATTGGAAAATACAAACAGTAAACATAAAGGTCCGGGTGGATGGTTTGCATTTAAATTTTATTTTGGAATGTTTAAGAAGAAATACATTTTTCATAACTTTTATGTTTACTTTGATTTCTTTTTCATTTTTGATTGAAAACGTACTTGATTAAATGATTTGGACAGAAGGTATCGTTACAATTCAAATGCAAGACATAATTTAGCATAGACGACATTCAAACTATTGTCATTGCAAAACATTTGCATCTTAAGATATTTATAAAAGAAAAACTGGAGCAAAGAAATCAATGCTCTAAATATTATGACATGATATTATTTGGGCTTCTACTCTATTGTGCAGAATTTAGCGACATATCATACAATTTCCTAATTGGAAACGACGGTTGTGTGTATGAAGGAAGGGGTGTTGCTCACGTGTCTGCTACAGCAAAAGGTTGGAACGACCGTGCTTTGAGCATCGGCTTTATTGGTAAATATGTAGACACACTGCCGACGAAAGCTGCCATTGACACTGCAAAGTCATTTCTCAATCACCTTGTAGACATCGGTAAGAGTTAATTTTTAATATTGTACTATAACACTCAAAATCATTAATCTTATTGTTTTAATTTTAATTTAATTTAAAATATAGTACCGAAGAAACTTCAAAAGCATTGAAACTTAAATTTAGGAAAAAAATGCCTCACCATTAACATAAATTATGTACAGTAGATGTTTTCAAGTATAATTTTTTTTGGTTTGTTTAATGCTCTGACAATAGAAACAAATAGATTTATTCTTTATTATTAAATTTTTTGATAATCCTTTATATATTCTGTTTAGGAAAACTTACCAACGACTTCAAAATCCATCTTCTTTGTGATGTGAGCAAATACCACTCTGAAACGTTCAAAGACATGTTTAATTTTCAGCTCTATTCTGAGATATCATCTTGGAAAGGAAAACCTCCTCGCTACAACTGGACATGGGTTAGACATCTTCTATGAATCAAAATTAGTTTTTTCTTTTAAAAATAAGTAACATATGGTTTTCATGATTTGGAAGATTCTCCCTAACAAATAGATAGAAGTGACTATAATGTACAATCTATGTGCTTTTTCATTGCAGAGTGAAGGGGAGGGTACAAGAAACATCAATAATTAAAGCCAGAGTAGATTGAAAAATACATCCTAAACCCCGAAAAACATTAAAACCTTAGCTATGGTAATCTCGCTGTAATTTTGTACTATTTATATTGAGTTTGTCAACCGTTCGATTCTGCTGCAAGTTTTAATATGCCTTTGAAATTAAGATTTTTGTTGAATTGTGATATTGTTCACATTTTACGTATATTAAAACAAGACGTGATGACATTAATAATTCCATTCATGTAGCTTCGAAATCGGTATATTACATAATGTATATCATGAAACTAATGTATATAAAGTATTTGTTTTTGATGCCATTCCATACTGTAGAAATACATCTTATTTTCTCACAATGCAAGTGAAATAATAATTTTTATCTGGAATTTTGTTATTTTGTATAAATGTGTTGACAATGTGATTGTGAGTTTCTTGTCAAAGAAAATGCACTTTATGTTAATTAACTCATAGTCTTTTGCTATAGAGTACTATAAAGAAACTAGGATAACAAATAACAAATAAATGTAACTGGAGGTAATAGGGAACAATTAAATAATCTTAATAAATAGCATTAGGTACTAGCAGCTTAATAAGGGAAAAGATTCTTGGGTAAATGCAATTTAGATATCTATCAGTTGAACGATAAAAGAAAATGAGTTGAGCATGAAAGATTTTCCTCAAATACTGCGGAAATATCCGGAAACCGTATGGCTTACAGATTATAGCGGCCTGTTCATTTACTAATTGAATCTTACCAGTGCCAATACCCAACTGAAAATGGAAGAAAATATGAAAGCTTTCGATGACAATTTTTGAAGTACTTTAAGTACGTCATAAGTGCATTGGTGGTTTATCAAAATTTATTCCTTAGCTAATTTATCTATAGTTTGATGCTATTATGGTATATGTCTATTAAACTAAATTTTAAAAGTTTGTCTTGTTTATTTATTTAATTTCCAGATAAAACTCAAGAAACTCAAGAAACAATTGCAACAAAGGAAAATGTAGGCAGTATATCATAGAATATAATTTGCTAAAGCTGTTGCAACTGATTGTGATCTTATAAACTATTTACCTTAGACTGTAATAAATTTATCGGTTTTTATATTTAATCTGATATTGTTTTTTTTAAACGGAAGCTTGTATGCATATGCATGTTTTTTATTAAAATTAATTGTGAATTATATTACAATATAAGAATAATTTATTTTACCTTAATTGACACCGATGCTTTTGAGCAATTCAATCAATGCTACAGCTATATTTATTTATGGGTTAATGACATTTATTACATCGGAACTTTTACTACTATATATATTTGTACAAGAACATGGCATATATTTTCTAATAGAGCGAAGGTTTGGAAAGTTTCTTGGCTAGAGTTTTTTTTTGCTGACTCAGCTGTGCTGTGCTTATGCACCAAGCTTGTTTTTTTCTGTTTAGCACTCCCGTAGTTTATTGTAAATTGGGTGTCATTTCATCGCCACACCAGGATGAAGCCCCCTCTCCGTATTCCATATATAGCAAAACCTCGGATAAGGACACCTCGCTGTTAGGGACACCCCGCAAATAAGGACATCTTTTAAAATCCCATATACTTCTGTATATTATGAATCCCTCCATTAAGGACACCCCGTAATTCAGAACCCGTTACGTCCAGAACGCATAGAGAATAACCCCTCTTCGGGACAGCAAAACAACTCCAACTTTGCAAACAACACTTATCTGGTTGAAACACAAAGCGTGTGTCTTTAATCCTTTGTGTGCTTTGTCTTCAGAGGACATCGCGTCAAAGCAATGTTTGTGCAACGCCGTCAATTTCAACTGTCATATCGTACACGGAAATGCCTCTTAAGCCCCTCTTGTCTTATAACACCCGGAGTCATGTCACTGTTATGTTCTGTATAAACGTGGATATTTTTGTGCCTACAGTGTGTTAGATGACAATTAAAGCAAATAGGAGTTTAGCCACTAAAATTTGATTCAAAACTTAAATATTTGAAGGGTGTAAAAAGAAAACGAAACGAACTGTTGTTAAATGAGAAGGTGAAAATCAATTCAAGCCAGTGACAATAAAAGTGTTCGTAAATTAGAGTGTGTTCGTTCTGAAACTGAGGAATTAAAAGTTATTGGTTTACTCATGGTTTATGAGAGTTCGTTTAGTGTCCACCACATTTCAGAAACCGCTCTTTTAGGGACACCCCGCTATTAGAGACAGAATCTGCCAGGCAGTTTCTTTTCTTAATAGCGGGGTTTTACTGTATCACCAAACATGTAGACACTATTCGATTTACGCGGGTGTCCCGTCTGTATAGCGTAACTTCTGCGATTTGTGTGGCTTTCTATAACTTGTTTCGTGAGTGTTTCAACCAGATGCTGAGATGCTGATTAGATGTTGTCATACATGGTAGCCTGAGAAACTGATATTTGGGTGCGTTAAAACTAGCTGTCCCATACAGACAGATCCTCCCTTCAGCATGTCTAAAATGTTGTGCCTTTTCCAGAAGACATCATAATGAGTTTTTTCAATAAAAGTGTAGTTTCGGGACCAATCTTTGTAAACAAATTAAAATCTGAAACCTAATCCTAAGTTTATGTTAATCTTTTAACTGACCCCAATACTTAAGTTGAAGCATATTTGCTATTGAGCTAAATTTAATCCTTTTCTCTTTTTCTCAGTCAAGAAATGTGGTATATTATTTTTATGTTTAATGCGCAGATATTATTTATTGACACCCATAAATGACAAGTACCTCATTACTGCATTAGAAAAGCTTAAATTGGAACCGGATATTAACTTTTATAGAATTTAAACCATTAAAATTGATTAAAGAAAAAAAAACATTGTTTAAAAATAATATATTATTAATGTGCTTCAGTCAATATATTACTAATTGTCCTTCATCCCATTTTTCGCATTATAGTTCCAAGCTACGGCGCACTTAGCTTTTACTAAGCGGAATGAAACACTTGGACTTTTTACATTCAAAGTGTGTGAGACTTTTTACATTTTAGTTGATGCTTCAATGCAACAAACCAAGCTCGTGGCACTTATATTTAAATGCAATAGACATATTCGGCTGAAAACCGCTCCGAATCGAAAAGATCTATAAAAAACTGCTGAATTAAAGTGATAGCGCTAGCTATAGTTTGCGACTCCAAAGGTGTATTTCAGGCTAAACAGAGGAGGGGGAATGTTGAAAAATATTTATGAAATATAATCTCACAGACTGAGGGGGCTATGACAATATTTAACAGTTAAAACGGTTTAATAAACTGAAAAAACCATAATTTTCATAATTATGCCTTATACATTTACTCTCCATACGTCACATCTATGCAACATACCAGCAACAAATACTAGGCAATATAAACTTACTTTCCACAACAGCACAACATCTAAGATTTTTTTGTCACGCAGCACCAGTATGGATAACCCATAGACTTATCGACGACACATTGCCTCTTTGCATTTTTGGCAAGTTGTGTGGAATCGATTTTCAGAGAAAAGGTTACACCTGGAAAGTAAGACTTTTTAAATGTACTAATTATGAATAGTGCTAATTTTTGTGCCTGAAAAATGAAAGATGGTGATTTTTGCGAGTTCGATAACTCTAGGGAGAAGTATACGCTAATGCATTGTTTATACGAAAATAGATCAGACGTTAGAGGGAAATTTTCCTTTCGCTCAAAAATAAGAATTGCAAAAGGTGTGAACCAATGGGAAAGTGGCAAACAGCAGACAACAGATTATATAAATGAATTTAGCGTCAAATCAGCGGAATAGTCAAAAGTGACATTCAGTCAGAGTCTATGACCATCGAATATTTACACAAAATATTAGGAAATTACGACAAATACCGAAGAAAATATACTTATTGGTGTAATTCAACTGAACACCGAATGAAACAGATACTGTTCATGGGATTATCTGCGATTCATTAACATGGTAATCATTTGTTGCATTTAATATTCTATTACGTATAATAATGTAAAAATTCTAATTTTGTGCTGTTGCCTAAAGAATGTCATTTTCATAGTTTACTACGGAAATGTCGATACTAAAAACTGTCGATACTAAAAAAATTTTACCCAGTAAATATTTCGGCTTTAAGGAAAGGGTTCTAGTTTAAACAAAATATTGGAAGAATCTGCGATGAAAGTCAGAGAAATATGGTAGGTATCGCGAGTGTTATGGCATGAAGTGCATCAGTTCTAAATATACGTTTAAGCAGAGCTATTTATTTATTTTTGTGGAGAACACGGAGGGCTTGAAATCGCCAGTGAGCCTGGGGGAACTATACGGCTGAAGTCCGTTACCTTTGATATCAAGAAAGAGAGCAATTATTAAAAATGCTCAAAGATCAAACAAATTAAACACATGCTTAAGCAATTGCCATAATATATTGATAATATTTTAAGTATCCATATCTTTACATAATCACTTATTAAATCTCTACTAATTACTAATTTTACAATCAACAGATATTTGAAGATAACAAAATATGTCTGTGGATCCATAGAAACTATTTGTTGCAAATAATATTAAATTCGAACTAATGGATGCGAAAAACTCCAATAGACTTTAAAATATAACAGATGATGACAAATGTGCTGGAGTTTGTTTGCTATAAAATGCGTAGATTTCTACAAATCATGCCACTAAAACGTTTTGGAGTAAGTACTTAAATATCCCTGTGTTATAATAGAATATAATTTAATAACAATTGTCCAAATTTTTGCATTGCATAACTAATTGCAATGTAACTGGGTAGCAGACACGTTATGGATCCTTATCTATTTCAAGATTAATGACTACTGTAAACTTGAAAATTGATTCACAATAATCAAGCAACATATAACTCATGCTCTTTTTTCGGACTGAGACAAATTCACTTATTATAGTGTATAGATATATATATATATATATATATATATATATATATATATATATATATATATATATATATATATATATATATATATATATATATATATATATATATATATATATATATATATATATATATATATATATATATATGGAATTCCGGTCTACCTTCCTTCCCACCATATTTCTCTAACTTTCATCGCAGATTCTTCCAATATTTTTTTTAAACTAGAACCCTTTCCTTAAAGCCGAAATATTAACTGGGCAAAAAATATATTTTAAAAATTACTTTCTCGTTTTTCTCACTTTTCAGCCTAATTTTGGTTTGCTTTTTATTTACAGATAAGATGTTATTTTTAGATTAAGAAACCTTTCTAGCAAACTTTTTTCTCAGTTCGAAACCTTTCTAAAATAGCTTTCCTAGTTAATCTATGAAAGGGCATTCCTCCCATTTTGTCCCACGACAATACCCAAATATAGTGTGTAACTGAAGCTGATCATTTGTATGAACATTCAGTGTATATAAAATGACCAGGTAAAATTTTGCTTCCAACCTTATAAAACCAAAAACAGCATTTCACGATACTCAGCGAATTTGGTTCATGCAAATAAGTACACATCAAAGATTTTGGCCGATGCGTGAGCTTCGCAAATGTTGCTGCATCCTCTACTCGATGCATTTTTTATAAATAACCAGTTATAGTTTCGTATTTGAATCATAGAAATGAAAACAACGACGAAAGCAAAAAGCGAGGTGCACAACTTTAGATCTAGTATTACATATGTGCGTAGAGAATGCTAGGGCCAGCATGGTCAGGGCAAGTAGTAAAGACAAAATGGAAGACCAGTAAATATAAAAACGGTTCGAAGCATTGGCCCCGTACAACTTCAATGTGCTCTTTGCATGTCGTGCCAAGTGTTAAATATACTGTAATTTTCAATGATGATTTTCTTCGATCACAAACAAAACCAATATTTTTGTTGTAGTGTTCCTTTGGAGTTGAATGCTTTCTTAGTGAATCTTCTTGGTTTTCCGTCTTCAGTTTCCTTCTGCAAGAGTGCCGATTTCTTCACTTTCACAAGTGGGTACTTTTTTGTTTTGTTTTTTAAATTGTTTTGAATATTTTGTTTTAGTGTATAACAGCCTTTCGTTTTGTTATGAATCATTTTCAGTGCCATGTTTTCTGTACTTTCTCCGAAACATTATACCCACGGCTGAACAATCGTATACGTTTAATATATATATATATATATATATATATATATATATATATATATATATATATATATATATATATATATATATATATATATATATATATATATATATATATATATTATCGATGAAAATAAGTAATAACGTATAAATATATAAATCGATCAAAAATTGAATTAGGATCAAAATAAGACTTCGTTCCTCAAACTTTCGTGTGTGTGAGTTCGTTCTCTTTCAAGTCTTGCAAATGAGTTTTTAATTTATGCACAGTAAAAGAATATACCTTTTCCAATTTATTTGTAGTATTATCATTGAAAGTGAAAAATAGCAAGTAGTTAAATTTACCAAAGTAATGCACATGTCTCTCGTACAGTCTGAAAAAAATGTAGGATTCAATTAGTTTGGCCACCAAAACCCTCTAGAAAGTGGTGTTATAATGTTAATATATAATCTATTTATGGAACAGGCGGTCTCCCCCTGGCGTTTCCCTACGGCGGTTTCCCCCCGGCTGTTTCCCCTCTGGCGGTCTCCCCCCCCCCGTCCTCCTCCCCCCCTCCCAAGTCAGATTTTTTTAAAATTTACATCAGCAAAACTTTTACATTTCATTCCTTTTTTTTCCTTCTCCCCCTCTCAAACTTGCTTTTCTTACTGATATATTAAGCCCAAAGGGTTGTTGATGTTTTTAATCTGTGTAATCTGTTGTGCTGATTGCATGGCACCAAAGGGTTATTGATGTTTCTTTAATCTGTTCAATTAAGTGAAATCTACAAGTTTTACTGACTAAAAAAATCTGCCATGGGGAGAGAAAGACGGGGGGGGGGGGGAGTCAGCCTACCAGGGAAGATCGCCAGGGGGGAGTTGGTAGGGGGGAGTCCGCCGAGGGGAGACCGCTGGGGGGGAGAGACCGCCTAGACTCCTATTTATATATTAATCTATTTACGACAAATATTCTGGTGTTCCAACATTCCAGTTTTTACTATGTTGTTAAGTAAGACAAAACACGAAACACTATCATTTGTTGTAGTCTTGCCGTGCGTAAAATCTGAACATAAAGGCATTGCCCGTATAAATATGCGGAAAGCTGCGAATCAAAATCTTCTCATGGCCTACGAGATTTTTGTTAAATATTTTGCAGTTTTAACAACGAAAATAGAGAAACCACTTGCGTCGATAAAGTAATTATACTATGTTGAAAAGCCCTGGTTGATGCTGAGATTTTAGCATTAGATGCCGTTTTCTATTTTATTCAGATTTCTCGTTTTATAGGATTCCTGCCTCTAATAGTTGTACTTTCTTGCTCATTCTGTAATTATTATGCATAAAATTAAATTTCGTTAGAGATGTCTAAAATGCGTTTGCAAGTGCATCCAAAACATTCTAATAAGTATAATTCTTACTTCATGACATGTAGATGTTCATACTCTACTTCAGCTTTCCATGTATATCTTTGTTTTTTCATTACAAAAGTTTAAGGGCAAAATAATTAAGGGACAATAAGAGAACCAACAATGAGCAGCTAACTCACAACAAAATAATCACATTTGGGCGTTATAAAGCGTTACAGAATACATGGGAATTCCCTGAAGGTCGTACAGATGGTTATTTTCAGAAATGCTATTGCGCTGCAACAAGCCTGTTATTGAGAATGCGAAGGTTGAATCTTGTGGATCTGAGAATGAGGTGCTTATTGGAGAAAAGTGTTAGGTTAATGTCATCCCGGCTACGAAATTTCTCTTCATAATTCTAGTATCTCTCATCTCCATATAATATGTGGAGAAAACCTCGCATTTGATTCTCGCTATCCACTGGCATCGCTAAGTAAATGTTCCTTAAGTCTATTCCATGATAATGACTTTGAACCTTAATTCTTTATCGAAATGTTACGCAATTTGCCAATAATCAACTCATAAAAATGAACTAGACCCATTGTCGAACAAATGTTTTCTTGATGGTTCTGTATACTGTATGGTTATATAATATACAGTTTTCAGTCATATATCACATATTCACATATAGATTTAACTGATTACCCTGACCTTTAATTAATTATAATTAAATGTTTGTGTTTTGGCCTTTTAATATCTTCTTTAAATTGGTATGTGGGATTCAATAAACATTCAATAGAGCAAAGAATGAACGTTTTACTCATACCTCTGCTAAAGTGATACTGTGATGTAATAGAGTATTAGTTAATTTTTAGAATGTACCCTAATTGTCGGCTGCTGCTGAATCGTAGTATAGACACGATCAGCGTTGTATTTTTAGGAGTCATAGACATATAGTGTATGTAATAAATTCATGTTACTGATATGTACTGCAATCAATCCAGAAGGGGGCAGTTAAGTTTCTGGCTTGATTGGAAAATGCAGTAAATGCAGTTCTACTTTTTTGAAAACATTGTTAATTTGGGGCTTGTATATAGCGGTAGGGGAATATGTGTGTGATACAGTGATTACAACTTCTTGAACATACAAAACCAGAAACATCTAACACATTCTGTTCTGAGGGCGGATTCAGTGTGGAAGGGGTGTGTTGTACCAGGCAATATCTGTGAAATTAAAACACAAATCGTTGAACCTGTTTGGAATTGCATGATGGATGGGGAGGAATGGCTGTAAGCCACTTAGTGCTGTCGTAATCCATTCATGCGCCTATAATTTTGGATTATCTTAAAATGTTATCCATAAAAAGTCTGGTGATATTTCTTCATAAAAAATCACCCTCCTGCCCCTCCCGCAGTGAGAAGGGAGACACAATATTGCTACAATGCTTGTCCATCATGTTCTAAGTTGACCAGTAAACACAGAACAACAAATTTGAAAAATTACCCTTTTTAACCTACGTCCTCAACCCAGTATTTTAAACTTAATAGACCTTTTCACCAAATTATGCATGGATTAGATACGCAGGCAGAACGCAAGATGCTGCAGTTATAACAGTAAAAACTAGACTTGGGAGCGAGCTTAATTTTTGTCAGAGGCAGACTGCAGAGTGCAAAAAAACATAGAATACTAAATGAAAATTACCCCGTTAAGGTTTTGAATTCACTGCTATCGTCTCAGATTTTGCTCTCTTGATGATTATGAATTTTAAGCTTTTGCTGTTGTTATTCCGCCGAATAAAAGACATGTTTCAACATACCTTCCCTTTAAAATAACACAGTACTATGTGAGAAGTATACGGCAATAATATATAACAAGTCTATGATCTTTTGACATTTAAACGTGAAAACAATCGACATCAACAGTATAACCCGAAAAGTCCATTATGAACATTAAAATTAAAAAATCGTTCACATATGGTAAAAATCTTTGTACAAGGAGGAGAAGTGAAAGCGAACCAATACTTTTTCGGATGGGAAATTGATAATAATGTGTATGTGAGACAAGATTTTGAATTATTAAAGTTGGAACATTAAAGGATTTTAGTACTCATATTTATTGCACTTACCAATCTCCACCTTTAGGCTTCCCCATTTGATTAGGTTGTGTAAATGTGAATTAATCTAACATTAAGCTATCTTCCATCCGTGATGGGAGATTAATTTGCTTGCAATCTTTTTTAGCATAATCTCCAAAGCTATTCAAAAGGGACTGTTGGTTTACACCATTCTTCCTGTGCAGTTTAGTCAAATTGAACCAATATAAAACCGTAACCTCTTTATCTGGAAACGACTGAGAGTGAATATTTCTTTGAGTAAATAAAGTGTCCATATTCTATAAGTACATTATTATGACTTGATGTTTCACTTAATTGACAGATCTTCTTATATCTGAAAACACAAATGTTTCTTTTTTTCAAAGTCGCTTCAACAACGAGTGTAACGTAAAAGTTAACACATCACTGCCTTGAAAAGAACTGTTCAATGGGATTTCGTGTTTGCCTCTGTGAATAGCCTTGAAACAAAATAAGCTTGTGAAGTACACAACTGTAACAAAAAAATTCTTCTTTTCCTCTGTGTAAGTTTTGCATCACTGATGTACTGATATCAATATCGATATCGATCAATAGCGATAGCAACATATCAATGAATTCTGTGGAGTGGATTGCGGGAAGTATTAGCTGCAAACCAACTACCGTCCATCGGGTTTGTTCAATTTGAATACCCATACTATAAGATGGATTTCCACGTGCCATGTACTAGAGAAACTATTAGTTCTAGCAGACACCTGTAATAAGTACAGAGATGCACATTTTTCCACATCACGTTGAAACAGATACTATACAGAATGTTGGAGTGAGATGTATGATGTCAGCAACAGCTAAAATATTTGAGGGGACTACTTCCCTTCCGTCAATAAGACTACTTGGGGTCGGTCAATTGCAGTTTCTGTGATTTAAAAAATATTTCTCCCATTGAATAGCCCATATGTAATTCAAACCTCAAATGGTAATAAAGTGAGATCGTATTCCTTCAACTATAGACAATTCAAGTTTCCCAAACACTGGTACAGCAGTGGAATCTTCATTATTTAGCTCTTTACTAACTTTGATGACTTTTTCAGTCCTGGTCAACAATAAAGGAAATAGCATTCTTCAATATTTAAAATGCATACTTAATTAATTGAAGTTAATTTACATATTATTCCTTTCTTATTAAATGTTTGTCCGTGTTGAGCAACAGAGAGTCAGAAAATGACTGTTTGGCGCCATAAAATGTCAGCCAACTATATAGTGACAAAAAATATCTGTATGATGATCACATGGCAAAGGAAGCCAAGGAAAGTGTATTTAAGAAAAATTACATTACAAACGGAATGATCGATTTAATAATACAAAGCAGATTACCTCGTCCGGTAGACTCACAAAGGGGTCATAAAAATCAACACTGACCACCCACCACACGAAATTTGCAATCTTTTTCAGTAGTCCGTGTTTGTTATACCGAGAAATAGTACCTAATATATGTTGTTGAGAACTTTTAATAAAATTAGTAATTTTTACTTTTAAATGAAAAATTCTTGTCGCATGGCATAAACACATGCAGAAAGAAAGACGCCTTTCAAGTGGAAAAACATGACATTGATAATTTTCAAAGTTATTTATGTATGCCACATCTTTAAACATTTAACTTTAAAGAACGATTAAAGAACAATATACTGCCTGCTGCTGTCGATATTTTTTATTTAGATCAGTCATACGTTTGATATCGGTGATTTTGCTAAACTTTCTTCATAAATACATGTTCAAGCTATTTTTTTCTCATCGCAAAATGTAACCGAATTCAAATTACTAAATTTTAACGGTAATTAATTTTGAAAAGAGAGAGCTGTGACTGGTCACAGGTAAGAACAGGTTTTTCCTCGATTACCGTGAGGGCCTGAGGTTGTTCTAAAAGACTGTTCAAAATTTCTAGAGTTAATAAACAAAGATCATGCGAAAACTGCTATATGTAAATGGCAATTCTCATAAAAAATAAATTAGTAAAGCAAATAAAAATCCTTTTCAAAACGGTGCGCTTTTCTAACTGCATTTGTTATTTTCTGAGTAAAGATGGCTATATGAATCTGGTAATTCTGTATATGTTTGCAACGCATACTTTTTTTTAGCTGTAATAGTTGATCATAAATCTTAATACATGGAATCACAAAATTGTCTTACCATTAAGAGACACAGCCCAGGGAGAAAATTCTGTTAGTTATTTTTTATTTTATGGCATTTAAATTACAATTTAATTATTTTGAAATTGCTTCAACCAAAAGTCACATTAACCATTAATTAATAAACTATATTTTTATGCATTAGCGATAACACTTGCTTAAAAATGCGATTATGATTCATTTGTCTTTAAATCACGTTTCAAACTGTTTATTGTGATGATTGGTCAAATACTGTTTGAAATAATAGTGAAAAATCAATTTCCTATTGAAACTTATCAAGCACCTTTAAATCTTCAAATTACGATTAAAGGCAGCAGATAGAAGTACTTGCTTGGGTAATATAAAATATAAAGTCTTACTTCCTTGAAATATTGGTTAATGGTAGCGGTCATTAGTAACTACCTGACAATTTTTTTTCGTAATTCACTAAATTATGGATGTTACCGTAAATTACCATAAAGAATGGGTAAATTTTTAAGCAAACCATGTCTGACGACTTTCTTGAAATTCTGATTAAAGAGAGTTGATATTTGTAGCTATCTTACTACAATTGGAAAAACACTGGTTAATAACCCAATTATGAGCAAAATCTTAACTCAAGAGATCTTGGTTAGATATAAGAGACATTATTAATTCTTAACTGGCTGCCATTTTTGTATGAAATTTTCTGTAAAACGCATATAGTTTGATCAAATCTATGGCGCCATAAATGTGCCCAATGCTTTTTGTCGGTTACCTATTTTGCGTTTCGCCGAAAATTTACTGAAGTATTGGCGAAACATTTTCATTCAAATCTGATCCGACGCCACAGAGGTGGCTGTACCGTCATAAAATTCAGTCTAAGAGTAGCAGGCAATCATTATGGTGGTTTACCAGTAATTAGGGAAGATATTCATCAATATCAAAATTTCTTTTTAGAAAACGTATCTAAAATGTACCTAGCAGTTTACTGAATTCTGACTGAAAATGTAAAAAAAAAAAAAACAGTTTCCCATTATTTTCTTGTCTGAATAAAGAAATGTCTAACTCTCTTGACATTAAAGGTAGCGGGCATGAATATCTACATGGCTATTGCCTTTTTGATGATTTGCCGATTATCTACAGAAATATTGACGAAAATATACATTTTTCTTAAAATCTTGACTGACTTCAGGGATACTGGCATCTTAACATCAGTGAACGCTATCTGGGACATTGTCCAAGGACAACCTTGTTTACAAGCCAAAGCTAAGTAGAGATGCCATTAAGATTTTTTGTTGGATATTGATAACAAATTAGACAAGTTATTAAATAACAATTAAGTTTTCAACCGATGCAATTACAATTTATAAAGACATTCTTAAAGGCACAAGTCTCAAGAAGTTTTTCAAAATGTATGGTCCCTGCATTAGTTAGCATATTTCAAAATGGATAAAATTCTGATTATTGCCATTGCAGTTGTCATGATGCCCGTTATTTGGGCTTTGCCTAACTTTGCAGGTGTGTTGTATTTTTTCTTCAATTTTATGAAAAGTATAACCATAAGAACAATTTTATTCGTACATTATCCATGCTACAATACTAAGATAGTAACGTGACTGTTTCGGCATATGCTGATCGAAGGACAAAGACAGATTACGTTGAAAATAACAGCGTCGTTCAAAAAGGCAAACTTCCGTTATTACCGTAGGGGGTCACATTTTTACTGTTCAATGTTTTTGTGCTATACTTTCTCACTCATAAAGTTTGTGGGAGTCGTTTACAAAATCTCCATCGCCCCACCAGCATCAAAGCGATAGGTCTTGCCGACACAATGCGAATCGTAGAGTTTGCTGATGCATCCGTATACGCGTTGGCTCCCCTTTTCTGGAACCTGGATTCGTAACTAAAATTATATGTCTCAAATTATGAATTTTCTAAGAGCTCCCGTTCACCGTATTCGATTACGATGTCTTCTTTTATTCAGCACCATTTTAATGTGTTGTCAATGCTCGCAGAGCGTGGTTTCACGGAGGCGTCGAACGACTATTTACACTTGTCCGGCAACGTGTTTTTCTGAGTGTCTGTGCTGCGGCCATTGCCGCTCCACGAAAGCGTCCATTGAGGTGCACTTCCCTGATACTGAGATCCTGGCTAGGCACAGAAACACGAGGACGAGCACCTTGAGGTCTATCCTGGACGTGTCTTGTGTCATGACAACTCCTGTGAAGCATATAATCAGCGATTTTACAGCGTCCCATGTGTTAAGCTACAAACGGCAAACACCGGCGTGTCGCGTGCATTTGGCCTGGTTGTTACAATGTTAAGCAAATCGCTGCGTTTTAAATGCGCGTGTTTTCGTTAAACCGCTATCTATAGAAATGAAATTAAACACTGGCTTTAATTAAAAACATCAAAGAACAGAGACTTACTTTGTTTAACGTGTCACGTATCCAAAACCTTCATAAGAACCTTGAAACTGAGACGTTAAAATAAAATAGCAGGATATGGTGTAAAATTGGTCATATTCTATTGGTCAAAAACTTATGAAAAACAATATCCTCTTTAGAAAGCATTCATTTTTAGGTGTGAACTTTTGTTCTTCATTATAATAACGCAGTGTCATTTCTCAGCTCTGCTTATAATGAGGTGCGTCACAAGAAATTTAGTGAAAGCAATTTGTCTACGAATGCATATAATGAGTCGGACCTATGATAAAAACAAAGAAAAAAAAACAGAAGAAAAGGAAGTTACCACCAGCGCTTCTTTCTACAAGAATCAAACAAGAATTTATATTCATTAACTTTTTAATCAATGCAAAATTGAATTAAGGAGTTAAAGATACGCTTTATAATGATATTTTAACAAATCGTATATGAATCCTTTGTAATCTACACATCAGTCTCAAATTGTGCAACCGAATATCAGCAATTAACATTGACACTTTTGTGTAATTCCAATTCAAATCAAAACTTATTAAGTTGTGGCACTATTCTAATGTTAAACAACATAACTCCACAATACATAAATCATTGGTATCATTATTCCATGCTCATAAAAATATGAAGCGTTGACAATAATTTCAGATTGCGAGATGGTCGAAGTATCCAGCATTGAAAAGACTTTGAGATCACAGCCCACAAAAAAATATCCAAAGTAAGCTGCTACACATCAGTTGTGGTTTGACTTAGAGTATATTCTGTCTAAGAGTAGTGTAGAAAGAGGGGTTCTACCGCAGTCAATCATCGTGACGTCATCAATCACGTGATCAATTAAGCCAATTAAGTCAATTAAGCCCGCTGTGACCTGTCAATCATTGTGACGCCATAATGACGTCATCATGTCTGGAAGTGACGTCATCATGTCTGGACCGGAAGTGACGTCATCATGTCTGTTTGTTTGTATCTGCTTGAGTTTTTTGATGGAGCGCGCGCGCGTGTTGGGATGACGTGATGATGAAGGGTAAACGTCACAGCAGAGTGTGCGTAAACGTCATTTTGTTTTCGTAATTTGAAATAACGGACTTCCGTTGAAGTGTGGAACTTATATTTGTAACATGTCGTCATTTTAACTGTGTAAAAAGTGGAAAAAATGGGATAACTTTCGTTATAGTTGACCGATTTGAATGAAAATTTCACTGTTTGATTCAGTTTTATATCTAGTTTTGTTATAAAGTGGTCACAGGCTATTTACACTGATGGCTGTATGCAGTTTTGTAACATGCCGCCATTTTAACTTTGTAAAAAATGAAAAATTGAGATAACTTCCGTTATACTTGGTCGATTTACATGAAAATTTCACTGTTTGATTCAGTTTTATGTAAATTTTTAACATTAAGTGGTCACAGACTATTTACACCGGTGGCTGTATGCATAATGTGACATGCCGCCATTTTAACTTAATAAAAAGTGAAAAAATGAGATAACTTTCGCTATAGTTGGTCGATTTACATGAAAATTTCACTATTTGATTCAGTTTTGTATCTAGTTTTAACATTAAGTGGTTATAGGCTATTTGCGCAGCTGGCTGTATGCATTTTGTAACATGCCGCCATTTTAACTTTGTAAAAAGTGAAAAATTGAGATAACTTTCGTTATACTTGGTCGATTTACATGAAAATTTCACTGTTTGATTCAGTTTTATGTAACGTTTTAACATTAAGTGGTTATAGGCTATTTACACCGATGGCTGTATGCATAATGTGACATGCCGCCATTTTAACTTTGTAAAAAGTGAAAAAATGAGATAACTTTCGCTATAGTTGGTCGATTTGCATGAAACTTTCATTGTTTGGTTCAGTTTTTATCTAGTTTTGTTATAAAGTGGTCACAGGCTATTTACGCAGCTGGCTGTATGCATAATTTGACATTCGCCATTTTAACTTTTTAAAAAGTGAAAAATAGTAATAACTTTCGTTATGGTTAACCGATTTGAATGAAAATTTCACCATTCAATTCAGTTTGATGTCTTAGTTTACAGTAGTTTGGCATAGGTGGGTTATTGGAATGGCGCACGCCCACCATTCAAACATGTGTTTGAATTATTTTTACGTCAAACTATTGTTCAACAAGTTGTTTAGCAATTGTACAACAATTGTTCAACAAGCTGTTGTTCAACATGTTCAACATGTTGTTGAACATGTTCAACAACATGTTCAACATGTTCAACAACATGTTCAACAAGTTGAACATGTTCAACATGTTCAACAACATGTTCAACATGTTCAACATGTTGAATATGTTCAACTTTTTCAACAACATGCTGTTTAACAAGTTGTTCAACAAGTTGTTGTTCAAGCAAAGAAAAAACAAGACAAATGTTGAATAGGTTTATTAATACATTTAAATACACTTAAATACACTTAAATACACTTAAATATATACAGCTTAAATCTATAACAATATTATAACATTTATTGATTTACAAAGTCTTTATTATAATGTTTAGTCAAATAAGTCTATTTTTCTTCATCTGCTTCACTCTGTTCACTGGCATCCATATCACTTTCTTCGTCACTGCTTTCATCTTCCTCCTCCTGATCTAGAAGCTCTTCAAAGAATGCATCGTTTCTTCTTATAGCCGCCTTTAGTGCCTTTGAATACTCGTAATGTTTTTCATCAACAAAGTAATTAAAGTCTTCTAAAATGGTTTCATAATGTTCGTTTTGTTGTAGACGTTGGGCATATTTGAATAGTTTCATAAACAGTTGTTTAAGTCGACGCTTATAAATGGGTCGAAAGTCATCACTTGCTATTTCACGCGCATCTTCAAGCCCTTGTTCTTCATATTCTGAAACCTTTTCTTGAAATTTGGTATCATATTCATCGTAGACTTCTTGAACCATATCATACCAAACACAGTCTGTTTCTGACTCACTGCCAGAGTCTGTTTCTGACTCACTTTCAGAGCTGCTGTCATCATCAACCTCACCACAATGTTCCATATGTCTGAACAAAGCTTCTTGACTGTTGTATAACGCACCACATTCTGTACAAGCATGTGCATTCTTTTCAGTCATGTTGACGCTTTGACTTTCCATAGAAGACTCATCTAAAGTTTCAGTGATAGGTGGTTTTACAGGGTTTTCCATATCTATCTCCAATTCTTCTTCTTCTGAAGTGTGAGCATTCTTTAAGTGCCTTTTAAGAGTTTGTGGCCAATTGTAAGATTTCAAACAAATGTTGCATTTATATATCCTTTCGGTTCAACATGCACTTTTCTAATGATGAAAAAGCCTTTAAACATAGCCTTATATACAACTTGTTGAACAACATGTTGAACATGTTCAACTTGTTGAACAACATGTTGAAGAACATGTTGAAGAACATGTTCAACAAGTTCAACATGTTCAACATGTTGTTGAACATGTTGTCTACGCCTAGGGTTAGGGTTATGCCGCTTAGGGGAGTCTAACGTCATGACGTCTTTATGACGTTATCATGACATCATTACGACGTCATCACGTCATCATTATAACGTCATAATAACGTCATTCAAACAGGCGCGCGCTTTACCAAAAAAAAAAACTGACTCAGCAGAATTTGTTTCTGTTTGATAGGTATGAAATGCATGTCTCACTCTTCCATTTAATCAAAATAATCAAAATATGGTGTGTAACTTGCTCAAAAATGCCAAACTTGTAAAAATTGCTAAAATTGCTGACTCAGCAAATCGACCAACTTGTGCAACAACATGTTGAACATGTTGTTGAACATGTTGAACATGTTGTTGAACATGTTGAACATGTTGAACATGTTCAACTTGTTGAACAACAGCTTGTTGAACAATTGTTGTACAATTGCTAAACAACTTGTTGAACAATAGTTTGACGTAAAAATAATTCAAACACATGTTTGAATGGTGGGCGCGCGCCATTCCAATAACCCACCTATGCCAAACTACTGTAAACTAAGACATCAAACTGAATTGAATGGTGAAATTTTCATTCAAATCGGTTAACCATAACGAAAGTTATTACACTTTTCCACTTTTTAAAAAGTTAAAATGGCGAATGTCAAATTATGCATACAGCCAGCTGCGTAAATAGCCTGTGACCACTTTATAACAAAACTAGATAAAAACTGAACCAAACAATGAAAGTTTCATGCAAATCGACCAACTATAGCGAAAGTTATCTCATTTTTTCACTTTTTACAAAGTTAAAATGGCGGCATGTCACATTATGCATACAGCCATCGGTGTAAATAGCCTATAACTACTTAATGTTAAAACGTTGCATAAAACTGAATCAAACAGTGAAATTTTCATGTAAATCGACCAAGTATAACGAAAGTTATCTCAATTTTTCACTTTTTACAAAGTTAAAATGGCGGCATGTTACAAAATGCATACAGCCAGCTGCGCAAATAGCCTATAACCACTTAATGTTAAAACTAGATATAAAACTGAATCAAATAGTGAAATTTTCATTAAATCGACCAACTATAGCGAAAGTTATCTCATTTTTTCACTTTTTACAAAGTTAAAATGGCGGCATGTCACATTATGCATACAGCCATCAGTGTAAATAGCCTGTGACCACTTTATAACAAAACTAGATAAAAAAACTGAATCAAATAGTGAAATTTTCATTCAAATCGGTCAACTATAACGAAAGTTATCCCATTTTTTCCACTTTTTACACAGTTAAAATGACGACATGTTACAAATATAAGTTCCACACTTCAACGGAAGTCCGTTATTTCAAATTACGAAAACAAAATGACGTTTACGCACACTCTGCTGTGACGTTTACCCTTCATCATCACGTCATCCCAACACGCGCGCGCGCTCCATCAAAAAACTCAAGCAGATACAAACAAACAGACATGATGACGTCACTTCCGGTCCAGACATGATGACGTCACTTCCAGACATGATGACGTCATTATGGCGTCACAATGATTGACAGGTCACAGCGGGCTTAATTGACTTAATTGACTTAATTGATCACGTGATTGATGACGTCACGATGATTGACTGCGGTAGAACCCCTCTTTCTACACTACTTCTAAGATTTACAATTAAAACTTGTGTGTTGCAACGCTGAATAATTAATGGTATTGTGCAAACATAAGGGCTGTATCTTTAGAATGAGGAATATGTATGCTTAAATATCTTTAGCAATTGCAATCTTAAGAACCATGAAATATATATTACAGTAATTATACAAAATGCTGGGTAATGACCGCCACCGCCGAGACAAATGTACTTATTAATGTACTCTACCTTTAGACCGAAGCAAACACTGCATGCACATCGGATTATCTCATGGTCGTTAACACAGACAGTAAGCACCGATGTTAATGATAACACATCACTTTTGTAGTATTTCATTTTGATTTTACTGTCTATTTTGTAATATCACCTCTATTTCAAGGTTTATTGAAAATTATTTATTTTGTCCATTTTGTTGTAAAGCATCATTAAAATTCATCATTTAGAAAAAAGAGAAGTGCTTATTTAAGATTGTCATATGAGAACTTAACCGCATTGAAAATTATAATTTATCAAATTGTTAAAACTATTGGAAATAGGGAATACTGACCAAAGTTTAACAGAGATAGTCTTTTCAGTCAGCGGTGGGCAGTCAGAAAAACGCTACTGCGGAATTATTACAAAAGCGTTTGAAATTTTGAGCGGACCTGGAGGAAATATACGACTACAATTAGTTACGGATGCAACTGGAAGAAGAAGAGGATTCAAACTTAACTATTCTCTTGTAACTGTGCGTAAGTTTTAACTTTTCACATATCTTCAACTAGAAACCTTTTCTGTAATTTTTACAGTTGTTTTGACTTGGCTTGATTCTTAGGAGTTACCTTCACAGAAAATCAATCGTTCCGTTTCAGGTAATCCGCATTATAGTAATCACTTTATAAAACGCTAAAGAATTTTTATTTTTGCCAATTTTTCAACTTGTTTTGAAACAGACATTTACAGAAAACAATACATGCAGTATTTTATGCTTATATTATAACATGCTAATAACGGTAGACAAGTAATCGTCTCGCATAATGTGCACCCAATGTGCACCCAATTAAATCAATCTGGTAGAAGTGGTATGTGGTATGTGTTAATTTTACATGATAGAAGATGTTTGTTCTTCTATAGTTTCACAGATAAATGTTGATATAACTTAGAAGTAATATCAAAAGAGTTAATAATAGAAGCTTTCTTCAGTTAGAGCACTGCATAGCTAAATTATTTAAGCTGGTAGCATATCCCTGTCCGTTGCAAAGTTGTGACCTCAGATTAGCTAAATGAAAACCCTATGTTCAAAAATAAGGAACATAAAATGCATATTTAATCTTTCAATACTCATTTGCGATTTTTGAAGGTGCTAGATTCTCAAGTTATGTCAGCAGAGTCAGCTATTTTATAAAACTACTTCTGCATACAACACAATAATGTCGGTAGCGACAAAAATAATTGTAAGGTAGCACACTTGCTAAACAGTAAAGCAATACATGCACGTTAACGTACCGTGTTGTGTTCAAGCTTTACCATGTGCCAAGCCTGAGCAGAAGCCCCGTGCCTTTATCGATTGTGGCGAGGCAGCTGAGAATCGCAACCTTCTCTTGGCCGGCGAGCAATGCTCTGTTGTGTGCAATTTTTATTTCGAAATTGCGCCACCGGGTTCTGGAATACGATCCTCAGTTGCTACATGCTTAGCGGATGGAACGTTTGATGCAGAAACTACATGCGTTAGTAAGCATAAAATATTGATCATAAGATTTCTGCTAAGATGGTTTGTGAGTAAATAGAAAATATGCTTGCTTTCTACTATACAATTTAGCAAAACTAAAACACACAACACATATGTTCCTTTCGTACGAAGTTACTTTACGTCTTATATTTGACAACCAGGCTTTTAATTTATTAGATCTATTTACCCGGCTGAGAAGGAAACATATTTCGGAGTATTTCTGAGCGAAAACGGTCATGGCAATGTCGATATATGAAAAGAAATAACTTAACCCCAGTTATATGCTATAAACTCTTACAGGTCATATTTTTTGTTTGATAACTTTGAAAGGTATTAGACGATGAATCTTGTTTCAGGAATACCATTGTATTGCGACAAACCTATCATAGTGAACGCGTGTATTGGATCATGTGACGACATTGTAGCTATAGGAGAAACGTGCCTGGTTATATGCCATGATGGCTTCGAGATGATGCCTGGTACTTCTGAACTCTTCATAACCTGTCACGCAAACGGCACATTTGTTTCCATGCCTACATGTATTCCTAAGTAATTAGGTCAGTTGTAGACCTCAAATTCCCGATGCATTGCTCTTAAAATAATAATATAAATGAGCTCGACTGAGTGTTCTAAGTTTTTTCTTGACGTTTTTGTTCTGGCAAATAATTGCTCCATGTACTAGCTTGAACTTGAAAGGAATATTGCTTACCGGGTATCACAAAAGTTTGTCTACCACATTAAGCATTTTAAAAAGTTTTCTTGTTTGTTTCTTTTTTTTTTTTTTTTTTCTTCCTTTCTGCCATTCCGTTTGAAATGGCTAGGGAAACAAAAGTGGACCATGTCTTCTGAATTCACATGGAAAATTGTTGATCTATGAAGGCAAAATTAGCCTTTTGTGGGATCATGAAGTTTTAAAGGCTGAATATCTCGAAACCGTTGCACTTACAACTTTGAAGCAAAAATTATCTGACTAGTGGTTCACAAATATTTATTTGGTCACCTATTGTTTTCTATTGTGACTCCATTATAAGGTCATATTTGCTATTGTGACAGTTTCAAGATTCATTTATATTTATTTGATACATAATAAAATGTTAAACTGTGAGAATTTAAGATAAATGTCCTGGCAACTTCCCAGTACCACATCCCATCCATCCTCCTCCAATCTATAGTACAACAAACGATTATTCTTGTAAGTATACGGTGCATAAATAAAACGGTGCTTGCATTGCCTTTGTGCTGTCAAACCTTGCTGTTTACATATGAGCAGCACTGGGTTAACTATCAGAATAGTGGATTTAGAACAAAGTATATAGTGATCTGCTGGTCGCAAGGCTGTCATATTACAAAATCAAACAAGTGTGCATTTCATTTGTCTTTATTTATGGGTATATAAATACGCGGGGTTGAAAAAAACATTCTTCGACTGTGGTATAATTATTCACAATGGAAACTATTGTCTTTTTGTTTAGATTCAACTTCTCCTTAAGCCACATTAATGTGTAAATTAATCTATATTGTTTTCACTGCAATGCTCACATCGTCAGAAAACTCATCCACATATGTACCATTAAATGTTCCTACAGATAAGTTTTGTCACAGATATTGTCAGGTAATAGACTCAACACAGGCAATACAACACGAGACAAGTAAATAATTTTGTATATTTCTGTGTAGCGTCAAGGATGGGGAAGGAAAATTTGGCAGCATTTTTTAAGGCTTGTGTCAAAAGAAAAGCAGAGAAGCGGAGGATAATTCAAGGGCCAACGGTAGTCTTCGCGAAGTGACGTTATTCTCTTCCCTCAACAAAAAGGGACAACCAAAACTGGCATACACAAACAGTCCTCAATGGAAATTTCTGTTTGCATGTAACCAAATTGTGTATTAATAACTTTCCCCTCCCCTTGGTAAGGACCAAGGCCTTGCTGCTTTTCAGCCATAGCCGTTTTTCGATGAACAGGTCCCGGCAGGGATGGGAAATCACGAAAAAAATAATTCCTTCGAGAATTTCCTTTCTTGAAGTTGGAATAGAGGGTAACACGCACCATGTGTGTCCATGGCTTTTTAAAACGACCTCTAAACGTTGAGTACCAAGTTGAGAAGTACAACTTTTTAACCGGACTCCATCTGTTATAAAGTCCCCCAAAGCGCGCAGTGCTAAATAACATATATGCAAAACATTATGTTTAACTAAATTACACATTTTTGAGAACAGGCGCGGCTTTTAATGCTAATAAAAACAGAAGCTACACAGACACTATAATAAGAAATATGTGTGCATAACGTTTACCTCACCCTACCCCCCTATCCGTACTTGAACGCAGCGTGCAGTTCCAAAAGAACCACACTTTTTTGTAGGCTACATGAAAGATTGAAAAATGGTCCTTTTATGGAATTGGAAGAAACTGAATGTGCCGCACCTTCAGTGAGTCTAACCGCACCTCTGTTCCAGCCCCAATTCTTCTTTTTATACACGAAAGTTTGAGAATGTCTCCCAGATACTCCACTGTACTGTGGCCGTTACATGAAAATTTTGGTTATAGAAAACAAAAAAGGATTTCTTCACGAAGCCTTTTTCAGCGTCACATTAGCTTATACCTATGGCATTCGAGTAAAGATTGCGAGCGAAATTTTGTAAAGGAAAAGACAGCGCAAAATTTCGTTTCATTTCTTTATATACTAGTACATTGTCGCGCGATGGGTGTAATTTTGAGCTGAAAGATGCTTTAAATGTTTTGTTGATAATATTTTACACAGTACATCAACAATGACAAAGCATGAAAAGTAAGCTGTGGTCTTACATAAACAACCCGCGTTTCTTTTCTGTAGCATGTGGCAATAGGCAAGTAAAATCAATGCAGGCTATTGGTAGTAAGGCAGGATTACATAAAAGGATAAGTTTGTGCACTAGTGATTAAGTGCTTTAATATCGGGTTTTAAGGTAGAACTGTCGAAATTTGGTTAATTTGCCGATATAATTTTGGCTCTCTCAATCTACTGGGTTACATTTTTCGCAATTACTTTTAACTTCCTCGCTCTCTCTCCTCTTTTTAGTCTTTTTCGAAATGTTTCCCTCGCAGATTTATTCAGATAAAAACATCAGCGAACTTTTAAATTAACAAGTGTTATCTCAACATACTTTATTTTTCCGTAATATTCATTATTGGTTTTATGGGAGCAGTGTGTCTGAATTAAGCATTTTTATAGCTTTTTATAGGAGCGTTGTTCCTGAATTAGCAGGTTTTGTGTTTATTCGAACTCGATTTTTCATCAAATATAACAATTCGCTTTCGAATTAAATTTTCCCTGTTATTAAATTCACGGCAATAACAGTTATAAAATGAATTTAAACATTTAAACATTTAAAGATTTCCTGGAAAGTACCTTTTACTGTGCATTTTTATTTTATTCTCGTTGCATCTTCCTTCACTATAAATGACAGCTTGGGCAAGATTTGAATACCCTAAAACTACAAAACTAGGTAATTTGATTCAGAAGAAAAATACATTAAATCAAAACAGGTCACAAATATTTAAAAAAAAAAAAGAATTACACAACCAGTATAGATCTAAAGCCATTTTAACCTAAAACGTACAACGCCATGCCTCGTCAACATTAGACGTTAGTGACTGGAGAAGGCACATCTTTACCGGAAACAACTGGGCATGGTCTTGTAAAACGCTGCCTGAATCTGCCACCAGCCCTAGCAGTTATTGGCAATGTGAAATTTGAACGTCCCTCTCTAAGTTGGATCTCCAAATGCTATGACCAGAGAAACTATTACTCCTAGCAGGTACCTGGAATGAGGGGGCAAAAACTGTTTTGCACTGTTTTGTTTGCGAATTGGGGCACATCGTTTAAAAAGTAAATATAAGAATGCTAGAGTCGGTTGCATGACGTCACCGGGAAGTAAAGCGTTTACGAGTAGGAAAATGCCACCATTTAAACGCTATGCATTGTTAGCATTTTTCGGTGGTTATTTAAACAATATCACTAATATCATTAATTAGCTCGTACTCTAACTATCTCATTTAAACTTCAGACAGTAGTAAAATGAGATAAAGTTACATATGTTATTGTGTATGATTATTTTTGAAACTTTAAGTTAATTTTTCCATGAAGTGTGTGTATGAGTAGATCTTGATTTATTAACTTTGAACGACTGAAATAGTCGTTTTAGCTATGACAACAATATGTGACGATTTGGTTTGAGATATTTAAAGCAACAAAAAAGTTTACCTTTCTATTATTGATAGTTTTGAGCGGCTCACAAGGACCTTTATGTCCAGCGAGAGCAAAATTCTAGTTTTTCCATTACGAAAATGTTTTTGCATAAGTAATTACACAAAACGCTTTTCCATGTACATTTTACTTATTCAAAGGAACTAATATTTGAGGATTTTTGTATTCTGTATATGTGTAGTGACTGTGTTGTAGGTAATTTTACAAAAAAAGGTTTTGCTTGATGCAATTGCTGATGCACAAAGAATTGAGCTAAACTAGCTGTATATTATCACTAAAGTAGAAATCTTTTGTTAATAACATGTGAGGCTTGAGATGTGCTTATCAAATACGTAGCGGCCTTGTGGCATGCATACCTATGTTAAATTAATCTGGACTTTATCTAAAATGTTACCTGAATTTAAAGTGCAACCAAGTAGTATTTGGTATCATTTTAAAGCAGTTTTACTTAAGATAAAGAATTTTTACGTTGCTGCATATAAAATTGTGAATTTAGATTTTGACTTTTAAGCCAAAACTTTCGAAAAGGTGCACAAAGTGTTTGGCTATATGGCTATACTAGAATGAATAACATATATGGATAAAAAGTATTGATAGATCAGTGACCAATTTAAAGGACATGACCTGGGCAATAGTTAAGCAGCTTATGCTCATAATATGTGTTGGACAAGGTCTGTCGGATATATAGGCATAGAATTCAATACTCGAAAAGTGACCTGTTTAGGCTTGGTAAACACTGCATGAATGGCGGTCACTCTCTATCACCTGACTGCATTGAAAACATACATAGCCTAGGTATTGTAAAAACAAGAGGCAAACGGTCTTCAACTCGCCAAAACAAGAGAGACTATAAACACAGAGGTAAAGATGGTCCGAATTTTTGTAATCTTATCATGGAAAATACCGATCAAACTTTGATAAAAAAAAACCATGAATGTCTCGCAATAGCCACTGTCAATTGTTAGTCAATCAAGAATAAGAGTGATACTATTCTGAACTATATAATTGAACACGAACTATCAATATGCTTTCTCACCGAAAGCTGGCTGAAAGAAGACAATGTTTTAGTGGTGAAATCTGCAACACCCCCGGACTTTGAAGTTTTTAACAAACCTCGAGAACATACTAGAGGGGTGGTATTGCGACTATATTTACTACCATTCCAAGTGTTCTGAACTACAAAATGATATGAATTATACGTCATTTGAACACCAACTGATCCAGACTATTTTAAATGGCACCAAAATACATTTTTGTGTGATTTATCGAATACCACCGTTGTCGAAAAACGGAATTAGTAAAACGCTGTTTCTCCACGAATTTTGACAACCTTCTTGAAGTACTTGTCATACAGACAGAAAAGCTAATAATTTGTGGAGACTTTAACATCCAATGGGACAATATTAGCGATACAGAAACTAAACAGTTTACTGATCTTCTGAACTCTTTTGGTCTCATTCAACAAGTAAATCAGCCCACCCACAACCGAGGCCATGCCATAAATTTTATTCTATCGCGTATGGACGATAATCTAGTGTCTGTCGTATTAGTTTTTGAGTCTATTTCTTATCACAATGCCATCAAAGCTTACCTGAGAATACAAAAGCCCAGACCACAACAGCAAACTGGGCAATATCGAAAAATCAACGCAATGCCATTGGAATCATTAAGAAAAGATAATTTAAATTCAAACCTAGTTAAAGTCCCAAGTAACCATATTGATGATCTGGTAAACCAATATAACCAAATTTTGGCGGAACCGGTAGATAAGTATGCATCCCTTAAAACATAAACAGTAACTGTTAGACCACAAGTTCCTTGGCACACCCCTGAAATTAATAAGGCCAAATTACTGCGCCGAAAACTTTAAAATCAGTTGCAAATAAGCAAGCCGCAAACAAACGGCTCGTGCTAAAGTAGTTAATCTCATGGGCAAAGCCAAAATTATTCAAGTTATTATATAAGTTATTAATGAGCTTCTCTGCAAAACACACGAATCGTCGTTGTCTGAAAATAAAACAAGTGAAGAATATGCTAATTAATTCAATCAGTATTTTGTTAATATAATAGGACTAATACGTAATGACCGAAAGTCCAAAGAGGTGTTTCATGCACGGTTACCAGAAACAAAGCCATCCACTTTGCTTAACCAGTTTCAAAATGTGACAATAGACCGGCTGATACATCATATCGGTAAAACTAGCAATGCGTCTTGTACCCTGAACTCACTACCAACAGCTGATTTGAAGAAATGCCTATACATACTCCTACCCACAATCTTAAACATAACCAACCTCTCCCTATCGTCAGGAGCTTTTCTGGAACCACTGAAAAAGGCAGTTGTAAAACCACACTTGAAGAAACCAAACTTGGACAAAAACAACTTTAAAAACTACCGGCCAGTATTGAACATCCCCTTTTTATCTAAAGTCCTCGAAAAGGCAGCAATTTAACAATTGGACAACCACATGTCCCACAATAGACTTTATGAGCCATGTCATTCGGCATACAGTGCCCACCATAGTTCTGAAACGGCATAACAACATATTCAAAAAGATATGTTCAACAATCTCGACAACCGCCGTGGTGTTGTACTGGTTTTACTAGACTTCTCCGGGGCGTTTGACACTATTGATCGTCTCGAGAACTGCGTTGGGGTCAGAGGCTCAGCCTTTGATTGGTTTCGTAGTTGCCACAATAAGAGAACGCAGCGGGTCTCTGTTCTGAATGTTACATCAAAATCAGTAACTCTACAGTTCGGTGGACCACAAGGCTTCCTAATGGTCTCTGAATACTATAAGGTTTTTACCTTAAGGGTAGGAGACATTATCAGGAAACATGGTTCTGGATTCAAGATATATGCTGACGATACCCAGTTATACGTATCTTTCAACATATGGGATAATTCTGATCTCAATGAAGTAACTAGACGCATAAAACTATGTGTATCGGAGATTAAGAACTGGATGATCCTAAACTGTTAAAACTGAATGCTGAGAAAACTGAAGTGATAACAATGACACCTGTTCGCTGTCTGGAAAAGGTCGAAAACAGAACACTAGT
This sequence comes from Protula sp. h YS-2021, assembly GCA_949752745.1. NCBI lineage: Eukaryota > Metazoa > Annelida > Polychaeta > Sabellida > Serpulidae > Protula > Protula sp. h YS-2021. Next base: position 30,055,564 of record OX457029.1, read on the forward strand.
TATTGATGATTCTGCTGTGTATCTCTCAGACAGTATCCGAAATATTTGTGCATTTTTTGACCGGACTTTGTCTCTACACAGCCATATTTCGAATGTTTGTAAGACGTGTACATATCACCTGCGCAATATCTACGCTATTAGACGTTTTATTAAGGTGGAGGCATGTGAATCATTAGTGCAGGCTAAGATAAGCTCCAGATTGGATTTCGCCAATGCACTACTATATGGATTGCAAAAATATGAAATTAACCGCCTACAGCGAATACAGAACATGGCTGCACGAGTAATAGTTCAGTCACGAAAATTCGAAAGTGTATCACCAATCCTATATTCCCTACACTGGCTACCAGTTCAGCAAAGGATAATTTTTAAAATATTAGTGCTAGCTTTTAAATCTGCACACAATATGGCCCCGCCATACATACAAGAATTGCTTTCAATTTACAAACGCGCACTACGATCCGGGTCTGCTGGACCCACTCTCAACATACCAAGATACAACACGGAACGATATGGCAGGTTATCACGTGGCGCCAGTCCTGTGGAATGACTTACTAACACACATACGTGAGGAGACATCATTTGTCAATTTCAAAAAAGAACTGAAGATCCATCTTTTTTAGAACAGCAATTATACTTTTTCTAGTCAAAGTGTTTGTAGATATAGCTAGTCAGTTTATCCAGTCAGTTGTAAATTATGTTTTAAAATGTTTAATTGTATTTTAGCTCTATATTGTAATGGTGTCGTTGTATATTTGTTTTAAATAGATACTGGCACCTAGCCAGTCAGTTGTAAATTATGTTTTCAATTGTTTAATTGTATTTTAGCTCTATGTTGTAATGGTGTCGTTGAATATTTGTTTTAAATAGATACTGACACCTTAAATCCTTTTTACAGTTGCAGTTTACAGTTACAAATAGGTGCTAGATTGCTAGTTATGTTAAAATTAAGCAGACAACAAACGTTGCAAAATTATGTGATCAGTAGGAATTGTAAGAACTGCAGCGGGCAAATATTCCGTTTGTCACAGAAGCTGGCAGTTTAAATTGTATGTGTAGCGAGCTGATTATCGCGAGACCGTGAAGTGTTACATTCATCGTTGTGTTACATTCATCGTTATTTTAGAATCGAGTATATTAATGTAAAAGTCACACTGAAAGATATTTGTAAAATAGTAAGAGGGATCGATGAACGTCCATTGAACGTCTATGTTGATGTAGAAATCTCTAAGCTGCCGCTATGCAGCAATCTGGTACAACATAGGATTTGGAGACACTGAACTGGTGGAACAGGTACAACACTGCGATGTTACATTGCAATGGTGAAATCAAAAGCTTTGTTCCGCATCCCACAATCGTGTGTTAGATATAGATCAAAGACGTTCTCGTGGGCGTAATCCGCATTTCCTTCGATTTGTAGCTATTAAATGCTCTAAAGGACATTTGCCGAGTTCGTTAGAATGGTCACAATGACAAACAAAATGCAGTATATTTCAACCGTTTCTACGTTGTTGGAGATCTGCTCGGCTTGAATCCGAGCTGAGTAGCTTGCTTTAGACATTTCTTTCCTGGTTTAACAGTCTTTTGAGCGGTAAAACGCTGATAATTCTCTTAAAGGAATGTTTTGGCAAATCATGCAGTTTCTGAAATAAAACCGATGTGGCTTATGCACCTGATAGAGGAAATATTGGAGCAATCCTTCTTTGAGCACAACTTTTGTTGGTAAGAAAATAGATACAATACCAACAAATGCTGCAACTGATAAGAAAAGTCGCTTCTACATAATTTTATGGGTAATGGTATGTGAATTGGCGTTTCGGACCTGTAGTACCTATTAGATCTTGAAAGTCAATAACTATGTATTTTATTGTAGTTTGATTACCTAAATCTCAGTTGATCATCAATAAGAAATAACAAATTACACTGATCGTTACGCCTAATTTTGCATCAGTCAGATGTATCGCTTTGATAGTGACGGACTAATGATCTATGGCGCCAAACGATTGGGATGGTACTCTCAACTGCTCATTTACGATTTCGCAAAGCAAAGGGTTCGCACACATCTTACTGAGTTCGAATGTATAACACCAAAATTCTGTGAGGGTGAATATTGACCTCTATTTTGTCTTATTTTTTGGTAAGCTTCGGAAAAAATGGTGTCATCAATTTGATTTATTTAAAAGTTAAAGTTTCTCTCTTGAATTTTCCAAAAGAATTAATCTATTTAGTTACTTAGTGACTAATAAATACACATCGGTTTTCAGTGTAAATATTTAATCCTTTCAGGAATAATCTCGGCTATCTCGACTAGCAACTTTATTTGGCTTTATTACGCTACAGATCCTACGCTATTATTATTATTATTATTGTTGTTGTTATTATTATTATTATTATTATTATTACTATTATTATTATTACTGTTATTGTTATTATTACTATTCCTGGATAACAACCATTATTATTATTATTATTATTAGTAGTAGTATTATTATTATTATTATTATTATTATTATTATTATTATTATTATTATTATTATTATTATTACTGTTATTATTATTATTACTATTCCTGGATAACAACCATTATTATTATTATTATTTTTATTATTATTGTTATTATTATTATTATTATTATTACTATTATTATTATTACTGTTATTGTTATTATTACTATTCCTGGATAACAACCATTATTATTATTATTATTATTATTATTATTATTATTATTATTATTATTATTATTATTATTATTATTATTATTATTATTATTATTACTATTACTATTATTATTACTATTATTGGTATTATTATTGTTTTTCCTGGATGTTCTTGAACTATGAACTCAAAAATCTCAAAAATTAGAACTGAACATTCTGTACGAGATATTGAAACTTGGAGGCTTTTTGTAAGGAGATAAACAACAAAGAATGTTACCTGAAGTAACGGAGAATCAATTAATTGCCGACTGGATTGCAAAAGTAGCGATGTTTATAAGATAATTATTAAACTATGAAAACTGCCAAGTTAGTTGCTGGGCTGTTACATGGCTCCCTACCGTCTGCGAAACGTATTAGCAACTTGATTTTATGTGAAAGAAACAACCTTTTAATTACGGGAGATCAGTAAAAGCATATAAAATTGCTCAACTGGTAGATGAACGTTTCTATCGAATTTGGTTGTTCTTTTTACAAACCAAAGTTATTCACATTAAACTAACTAGATGTGCCATTTAGATTATTCTTTTTAAATATTAATAACAAAATTATAGACAAGCTGTTCATTAGCAATTAACTTGTTATTGTGGTTTTTTTCAGTAAAACCACTTATAAATGAAGGAGACATTATTAGAAGCAGAACTCTCAAGTATTATTTCAGACTATATGCATTAATCACCTACATTTCGAGATGGATAAAATGTTGATTGTTATCATGGTATTTAGCATAATGCCTGTACTGTGGGCTCTTCATGATCATACAGGTGTTGTATTTTTCTTTAATTTTTGGAAGATTGTGTCCACAATTCTAACAACATATTGAATAAGAGAATACCAAATCTAACACTACTTAATTGGAGTGCTTGTTTTGAGGAAGTCACTATCCGAGCTTTTCTTCTACATAAATCAAATAATGATCATAAGGATTTGTAGTGAATTATTATTTGAATTTTGACTTTTTAAATTAAGAAAGATATAATAAACATAGTCTTTTTAAATGCTATCAAGACAATGTCTTCATTTTCTTATTTTTACAGTCAGCCTTTAAATTTTAACAAAACTGTAAAATTCAGTTATTAAGTTATTTTTCAACTTAAACAGCCAAAGATTGCTTTGCGAGGTTATTCTAACTTAAAGTGTATGAATGTGAACATTTTGTAAATTACAGCTCAGACAAAATATGGGACACCAAATGCCATCAATTGATGGGGCATATGTTTGTGTAATTTAAAATAACATACAAGCTTATTCAATGGCACTTTACTTCAATGCTGAGGTTAAGTGTAACATAACAGAGTAATAGATAAAGCTTGACGCCATGTGCCTAGTGTTATAAAAGCATAAAGCGTTTACAATAATTTTTAGATTGCGAAATGGTCGAAGTATCTAGCACTGTGAAGACCTTGAAGTCGCAACCTGGCAACAGATATCCAAAGTAAGTTGCACCACAGCAATTACTTTGATCTGAAATACAGAACAATAATGTCGACTTACATTTTTGCAACAGTTCTTTATATATCTGCAGGAATACGTTTACATGTACAATTCAGCTTATATTCTATTAAGTTTTTCGTTCACACTTTCTTGTTATGCCAATGTGATTATTTAGTGGTGTATTACTAGCGTGGTATTACGAATAATGGTTGTATATTTAGTAGAAGGAAAAAATCGAAATATTATTTTTTATGATTTAAGTAATTATAGAAAATGCTGGGAAATGACCGCAGCTGCCGATAAAAATGTACATATTAATGTACTCTACCTGAAAACCGAAGCAAACATTGACTGCACATTGGATTACCTTGTAGTCATTAACACAGAATGTAGGCACTGATACTAATGTTGACATATCAAATTGTTTTAGCATTTGATGTTGAATTTATTTTCTATGCTATCATACTATGGTTTTCTTTGATTGACAGTATTTATTAAAATAGCATTTATTTTACAGTTTAGTGTAAATTAATGCTTTAATTGCCTATCGTTGTAAAAAACACATTACTTAAGGTCGTTGAGAAAAAAGTGCACATGTAAAGTTATCTATGGATAACCATAATTATGAATTTAGTAAGTGTGGAAATTTTGCAAATCTGTGAATATCTAAGCAGTTATTTTTTCAGCCAGCGGTGCAAGCTCAGAAAATCGTTATTGTGGAGATAAAGATGCGTTTGAGGTCTTGAGTGGACCGGGAGGAAATATACGACTAGAGTTTTCGACGGATGCGACAGGAAAAAGAAAAGGATTCAAACTTGAATATTCTCTTGTATCTCAGCGTAAGTATTAAGCATTACATATACATTCAATAAGAAACATTTCCTGTGATTTTAGCGTTTGGTTTAACTGAAGATAATTCTTAAGAGTGAGCCTTTGCGGGAAACGGATTGCTACAATTCTTAGGTGATAAGTATTAAAGTATTAAACTTTATACACGAAACAAAGAGAACCATTTTTCCTTGTGACTTTTGCAATCATATGGTGGAGACAGCTTTTATATGAAACCAATTGTGCAATTTTGACAAATCTGGGGTGAGTTAAGTGCTACTAGAATTGGTAAAACCTTGTATTTCATCTCTAAAGGAACGATTTTCTTGAGTCCGATGCGCGGTTTATAATTATAGCAATTTCTAAAGGAGCTTGGATAAAAGTGTAACATGTAATACATATTACGTTGTAAATATTGTCAGGCAGTCGTATATAATTACCATAAAACGCATATGAAACTGTCCGACTTTTGCGCAATAATAAAATATCAGAGGCTAGAATAGTTTCCTTTATCGTTTCGAATGTGAACAGTTCCTGTGAAATGAAAAATATATGTATTGTGCTTTTTAATTGTTTAATCTGCGGTTGCACAACTTTGAAACAAATTCAAGTGTTGCAAAATTTTGATTTAATTTTTTAGATATGAGGTCGCTTCATCTTATTATATCTTTCTTTGTATGATGTTCTTATTTCAAAGATTAGAATTTTTAAATTATTTATGTAATAGTAAAATAAGGACATGCTTAGAAACAAGGTTGGAGCAAAATACGACTCCAGTGCAATATTTTAAGTATTGTATTCATATAATATGCCAGTGACGCGTTGAAAATTAACTGTCTGGCATGATGCAGAACCGTATTATTTTTATGAATTAACCGACTAATTTTTTAGCAGAGGTACGCAGAATAGTAAAATAATGTGTCAATTTTAACTGTATAGATTTTTTGTTTTTTCTTCTATGCTTTCACAAGTAAAGCTCGCTATTAATTGGTAGATAAAAAATTAGAAATATCTTGATATGGCTTTCTTAAATGTAAAAAAGTATTTTAAGCTGGTAGTAAAAATTGAAGCTTTCTTTGTTGTTATGAAGTAAAATCATTTTCTTTTCGAACTCGGTTTCTGAATGCACTAGTTCTTTACGTTATGTCAGCAAAACTAACTCTTTGTACACTACTCGTGCATACAACATAATGGCGCAATAAACCTTAACGTGTATTGTTAAATAAATAGAACAACATGCACGATCATTGCAGATTTACCATGCGTCAAGCCTGAAGAGGACGATCAAGTATTTATCTATTGTGGAGATGCAGCCGAGAATCGAAACCTTCTTTTAGTCGATGAGAAATGCTATATAGTGTGTAATTTCAATTTCGAAATCGCACCGCCTGGTTCCGCAAGATTTTACACAGTCGCTACATGTTTAGCGAATGGAACGTTTGATGAAGAAACTACGTGCGTCCCTGAGCTTAACGGTAAGCATGACGTACTTCTGCTAAGATGCTGTTCGATGTAATAGATGATGTGTTTGCTTTTTTCCATGCACGAAGTACAACTAAGTAAAGAATGCCACTAAAGTTAAAACACATATATGACCTTTCGCGTGCAGTTAGTCATGTTTTATATCTGATAGCAAGACTATTTATTGGATGAATTCACCGACTGATAAGGTTCACTAACACTTCTGGCCAAAAACAATAATTGCAATATAAATATATGAACAACAAAAATGATTTATTGAAATGCTTTGAAAAATTACAGATCTCATTGTTATATTTTTTCTTCAGAAACACCAACACATTGCGACAAACCTGTGATAGAGAACGCGTGTGTTGGCTGTCACAACATTGTACCTATAGGAGAACAGTGCCCGGTTATATGCAATGATGGGTACGAGATCATGCCTTTTACTCCTCATGTCTCCTTGACCTGTGGAGCCAGCGGCACATTTGGTCCCCTGCCTACATGCAATCCCAGATAACTAGGTCTAGATAAATGAATTCCGTTATAGATCGTAAATTCTTAACTGCGTTGCTCTTGAAGTAATTGACGAATAAAAATCAGCTCAACTGAGTATTCAGCAAATGATTTCTTGAATATTCTGTTCATTTAGCAAATATTCTGTCAACGGAATAGTTTCATTCTTCTACCAACATGATTCAGATTTAAACATTTCTGCAATAATGTACCTGTGAATCAATATTAAAAGATGTACAAAATACTTGTATTTTGTATACACATAAATTTGACCAAAGTTGTGTTACTGATTTGAACATTTTACATTTTCCTGTTTGATATGATCACTTTAAATGTTTACAGATTTTGTGTTTTCTGTAAATACAATGGAAACGCCCATAAAACAAAAGAAGAACAGCATGAAAATGACACGTTATTAATAGAAGACCTATTATGTTCTGTATTTTTTCTCTTTCTTCTTTCTGTTCTCGTTCCGAGAGGAGGAGTACTTTTTTTTATGGAATATCTGTAGCAATATCGTTACTAAACGTTTTTCTTTCAAAGAGAAGTGGTGCAAAAACTCATTGTGAATTATAAATTATTGATTTTGGTCAAACAGTTCTCTAATAGGATGTGTCACTTCTGCAATTTCTGCAACGTATATCTTTTTGGTCTTTAAAGATAATCGGCTAGATAATCACTCAGATATTCACTATAACATTGACATAAGCATAACGCTCAACTACAGTCTTTCTGTAGATGAGGTGGTAGTAGATGAGGTGGTAGTTATTGTTCAGCTAATTCCTAACTTTTAGAATAAGCCAACCTCACAAATTACAGGGCTAATCTAAAATAGTCATGTTTCTAACGCAATCCAAACTAATCAGATCATTATCAGAATATCGATTATTCAGTTCTCGTGAATTACATTGTTTAAGAAATTATATAACCTAATATAATTCTTTACGACACAGTTCCAGTGGTGTCATATCACCGTATTAAGTTAATTGAAATGCAATGACGCAATTGTGCCATCGCCTCGGTCGCCATGGCCATCGTCGCCTCGGTCGCTGCCTGCGCCTCGGTCACCATCGTCGGGGTTGCCGTCGCCTCGGTCGACATCGTCGCCTTGGTTGTCGGGGTTGACGTCGCCTGAGACACAACCGATGTTGTCGCCTGAGTCGTCATTACCGGGGTCGCCGTCGCCTCGCTTGCCATTGCCACTGTATCATCCGTTTCTTTGTTGTTTATAAGCGAGAGCAGATCATCCTCGGTTTGCAACCGTTCAATAATTTCGTTCGGTAAGGGTGACGAGATTAAACCAACTTCCTCATCGGAACCAAATATGGAAGTATATGGAGCCATGTTCATACCAGAATGTAGGCAGAATGTAGGCTGGAGTTCTTCTGCAATTACACAAATTTTATGCCGATAGACCACTCTTTTGTGTTATATTCTCCCATCCAGGCAACAAGCATGTCCTTAATGTCGCTATTCACACGCTCAACTGAACCTTGGCTCTGCGGGTGTCGCGGTTTCTCATGTACCATTATGAGTCTCGGTCACACAAGTTTCAACTCCCTGATGACTTCCGCTGTAAATTCGCTGCCATTGTCACTGAAAAATCGATGGGGCACCAATGAGAAGAAAATGTCAAGAAGATGATGATCTGCTTGAGCCCCTCGTTTGGATGTCAACGCACGGAGAATAACAAATTTTGTCAATTTTGTCTTGATAGACTATAATCCATTTGAAAGAGTTTTGTCTCATGGATTGCATGTCGATAAGGTCGACTTGTGCGCGAGCTACAAATTCTTGGGTGAGTATGGGGCGCACAACAACTCCCTCTGCTCTGGGGCGTTTTCGCTTCTTATGACATTCTTCACAGCAGGATTTGAAGAATTAAACGGCTTCTCGAGTAATGTTTCCATACTTTTTGTTGGTTTCACTTGGCATGCGGTCACGTCCCCCATGCCACGTTGCGATATGCGCCTGTTTGATGACGTCGTACGTGTCTTGAATGCTAAGGTAGTAGAAGGGCGCCGCATCTGAGTCTGACCGCTTCTTGATGAGTTTCTCCACATCACCGTATTTTTGGAGTAGGTAATAGCTATGTCATCCTTTATAACTGGTGAGTGTTGCAGCGGCTTTTACGTCCTCTATGTTTGAATAGTATTCCTCTTTGGGTATGTAGTGTTTCTTGGTTATTTCAAATTTCTTGTAGAGTTCCGCCTTGAACGCCTCTTCAGTCATTTTGCTTGATGTTCAATTGAGTTATTCATGTCAAGTTGAAAAATACATGCCTTTCTATACCATGACAGAATTATTTCCGGAGTAACAATTACACAAAATAATTGTTTTCTTGAATTACTCAGAATTTTAGCTACTCCGGGCCTAAAAAATTATTGGGTATCTTACGTACTCCGTAATTTAGAATCTTTTCTCATACGTCAGTATTCCACTCTGAAAGTAATTGCAATTCAAGTAATTGCAATCCAAATAATTGCAATTTAAATTTTGCATTATTTGCGCTATACAATAAAATACAATAAAATTTTAAATGGCGGAACTGTCGTGCATTTAAAGAACAAACAGAATCTACAAGCATTGCATTTTGCCGCAGCAAGACTACGTATTTTACACAAACGTCAGCTTTGTGTGTGTACAATTAAAGTATAAATATTGATATAGTTTTGCAGATATACAAGATTATGTTTGCTATTAAATTTTGCGAGCACCTTGGCACTTAAGTATAGCCAAACTATTCCAACCATGTTTCCTGCAGATTTGCGTGGAAGCGGATTACATTCCAATTTCCACCAGATGGGTTTTTTATGGTCAACTGGCTATCTAAAAGTAAAAGAAGGTTAAGTGACCACCAGTTATTTCGTTATTTTTAAAAGCACCATATTTTTCTTAAATATGATTTTCCTTGTTGGGACTTTCGTTGAAACAAGCGGACAGTGGTGAATATTTTTTCTTGTATGTGAATGCCACAATTTTCAACCACCTTTTAGATCTAAGCAATTATTTTTGTATCTGAAACAAAAATTTAGGGAATAAAAAAAATAGGTGATCAAAAGTGGTATCTCGGAAGTCATACTTATGCAAAAAAGCGATATAAATATCTAAAAGACAATAACAGTCGGTGAAAATGCCCCAGTTGGTTCATATGAGTTACTTTTGAACCAGTTACACCAAGAGAAATTTGCTCATATTCAAGTGCTCGGCATAATTATTGATTCATAGATTACAGTGGTAATGAAGGTGACTGTCACGAACTGTGCGTGAGGAAAGGCACACTGTCAGCATGCAAATACCAAAAATAAATCATACAACTGGCATACAATGGTGAAAAAGATAAAATGATAAATTTGCTTGCTATAAACGATCGTTATTAGGCAGTGTCGTGGCCTTCAGTTCATGTTTTGCTCAAATATATTTCTGGTGCTTGCCTAGAGTTTGAAGTATCAAACTAGACCGATTTTCGAGTAGTGGAGTTTATACTTAAATATAAATAAGCACAAAATAACTATCCAGAAAGCTAAGAAATATAGAACTTTGCTAAAAGTAGCGTCACAATGCGTACTACTAACCCAATATTCGAAAAGAAAAAAATTAGTAAACGACTGAAAGTTGTTATTTTTGCGTCTGAAACGAAGATAGATAAAATGAAAAGTTTTAAATTGTCATTACATCAATGACAACTTTAGAGCTAATGCGCCCTGTGGACTCTTTCAGTAGCACAGCACTTTAACTCTGTAGCTAAGCGATGTTGTGAGTACACTTTGTTTGCGCACAGTTGGAGGAGAGGGATCAGTCGCGTAGATATTAAGGCATTTAACTTAAATTCCTTGTAATGTAAAATTTTCTTCATCAGAAGTGCCAAAATAACAAAAATCTTAAATGTAAGTTAGCAAATAATTCTTTGTAAAAAAGTGGAGTAAAATATTTTACCCCGAATCTGTAAGTGCAACAGCTTTCGAGGAACTTAACTTTAAAAAGTTCATGACGTATTGAAAAGGCGATAATGACCTCATATGTTAACAATTTTATTGGTTTTAACAAGGTCAACCCATGGTCAACTATAAGTTGTGTGGAAACCTCGTTTAATAGAGCAAAAAAACCCCCATGAATTTCTCAGTTTCCAGTAAAACAATAATTCTTGGTTTTTCATTTGTGGCCACGTGCACCACCTTCCCTTCGGAAGATTTGTGAATACCGTTTTATAAATTCTCGCAATTCCTAATGACACAATAAATTTTTCGTCTTAGTCGTAACTGTAAAATGAATAAATAAAAACCGCCAATTTGAGTCTCAAAAATAAGAATAATAGTTAAACAAACCGGAATATTTTTCTTTATGCCAAACAGAAAACGACTTAATGCTGTCAGTGAGCCAGTTATCCACAAAGTTTAGTTGTGGCCGAATGAAAACTGTAGGAGGAACAGATTAAAACTTAAAGGTGGTCGGATTGACCATAGAGGCCAAACCATGAGTGAAGCCTATGTGGCGGATGACCAGACAAAACGAAATGCCTATCAAACACAACCGCATTAATTATAATTCATATTAATTAAAACGGTACAGCTTTGACGAAATTATGAAGTAAAAGCTAGCATTTAATACTTTCATTTCCACAGAGAGCCGTCGACATTTTAAATCTTTATGCATTATTTCAGCTGCCCACGTGCTCTCCACGTCTATAGATTTGTTAATGCAATACTAATCCCTGTGGTATGACGTCAAAACAGAACAAGCTATGCATGGTGCTTAAGTTCGGTATAGCTAGACTTTTACCGAATCCTGATGCAGGTTTGGGTGGTAGGGGTGTGTCAGCGGGATAGGACTTGTATTCCTCATTTTTATTCTTTAAAGCCATCTGTGCACATGGCGTCAAAATCTCGCATTTAAACTGTTCAAAAAGAGAAGAATTAATAAGACATCAAGGTGACGTCACAGCTCAAAAAGTAGATTCATCAAAATGTTTCTTGAAAAACAGCACTCTTATAACGTCTTTGTTCCAAAGCTACTTTGACGCCGTTTTTGATATACTTCCGTTTAATACTTTCATAACGTCATAAGACGCTGATGATGACGTAACAGGTCAGGTGAATCCTCTTTTCATGGAGCACTATAAGTGTGCCAGATTTTCTTTTTCTAGCCCCAGCTGTTTCAGAGGAGATGTGCGGCAATGAAAAGAGTGACAAAAAAAAACAAGAAAGAAAGAACATTTCTGGTAAGACAATAACTCCGTGAAACTTAAAGTTCCAAATGTAAAATATCAGCGCAAAAAGATTCGCTTCTGATACTTAACTGTGCTATTATTTCTATAGCTATCACTAGCGTTGTTACGAAACTGGCCAGCAACAAAGACGTTAGTAAATGTAAAATTAGTTTGCCAACAACTAACACTTTAATATTAAAATTAGCACTATTTTATCTTTCATTATTTGTACCTTGTGATTGATAATTGTATTTTGTTCCATTGTGGCTTATATTTTAATTTATAGTTTTGTCGACAAAACTGCTTCAAAACATCTCACTGATGCAATATATATTTAAGGTGCACTTCCTATTCTGTTTCTTGTTGTTGTCATTTTCTTCTTTTTTTCTTTTTTCTTTTTTGCTGATGACAGGACAAAATGTGGTGGTGGCATTATTAAAGGTTACCTTTAGGCAAGCATTGATTACTCTTGTACAGAATAGCCTCTGTAGATCATATATATGTCATGCAATATCCGAATACTAACATAGGTTACAATCGTCGATCTCGGAAAAATTGTATGCAAAATTCTGATCTTCAATTAGAGCTTCTGGTTTACAATAACAATTAATTATGAATAAAGAGGATGAAACACCAATTGGTAAGTTGGTTGTGATGTTTGTTCAAATTTTCAAAATATAGCGACATTTGTATGTCCATGCGCTAAAAAGAAAAAAGACTATACGCAAATAATAATAATATGAGACTAATTTTTAATGAAACATAAAGCAGTTCCAAAAACCCAAAACATTAATAGCCATATATATATATATATAAAGCTAAAAAAGTTGTAGAAACTCTTCCGATGTAAGTTGCCAGGTGTTAGGCGATCAGATGCTTTTTCATAAATTAAAGGCACCAAAATAACAGTAACAGAGTAGAAAAGTTTTTCAAGATGCTCTGACAGGCGCTATATGCAGTTGGCTGACAAAAAAGTGTTATTAATTCAACTCTTACAAATAGCAATTCACTTGTACCCGAATCATGCCACCTTGCAGATAACAATATATATATCAATGTCTGTTCACATTTCAAACTTTGACGAAAATTTGTAGTAGTAATTGTTGAATATTTTATTATTATGTTGATATCTTAAATTAACATTTTCCTGCTTCTGAACAACACGGGTGTATGGCGATAGATTCCTCCGAAAGAATTGTTTGGTGTCAGTAAAAAGAATGAAATGGACAAAAAGTTATATGTTTTTCTTACTTAGAAGCATTTTTATTAACTGATTTAAAAACAATGCACTTGATTTAGAACAAGAGAAAAATCGAGAAGTAGACTTTTCAGAACATGAAAGCCTCATTTCTGATGGACTACCTTCTAAATATGGTAAGAATTGCTTCATTAAAATTAAATTCAATACTTTTTCTGATTTTCTCCCAATTTGTTAATTTCCTAAAGTGAATTACTGTGGACAGCATAAGATAATTAAAAGCTGCAATGATAACTTACTGTTTGCAAAGAGTAACAGTTGATTTTCTACAAATTGTTCCAAATATCATTAGCTTGTTATTGAAGTAACTTTATGCTGTTTAGTGAAAAGGAAATGCAAAAATGTATATGTGTTGAATAAATGCCAAAATATTATTTTAGTGCAGGCTTGGAGGCCCTCTCTAACGTCGTCTGATCCCATCGTTAACCTTGAAGTTGATGAAGGTAATTTTTTCAGTTTTTCTTTTTGCCGGTCATTTTATGTTTTATTACTATTAATTTCACTAATAAACATATATTTATTTCTAAAGATTCTATATTGAAGTTTTCAAAGAGTGCCGTTAGGAGTTATTATTTAGTTATAAATATGTTTAGATTAAGTGTATGCATGACTCTTAAGACGCCAAATTAACATTCAATTAGTTGTTTTATAATACCTTATACAAATCTACTGTCAAAAATTCTTGTTGGTAGGTTGGTGTAAAATATAAAATGTTTTAATTTTAGATGGTCAAATAGAACTTTTGACTGATACAGAGATATTACGAAGATATAGTTGTGTTCTAGCGGATACAGAAGTACTGCGTCGCTACAGCAGTGTGTAGGTATTAATGTGTAATAATAGAAGGTGAAATATATACTCTAACACCGCTACACATCTACAATCGATCTATTTCATTATAGAAGCCTAGTAAATTTTTGTTCCTGTTTTAAATCGCTGTCAAAAATTTGAATACTTATATGTGACGAAATGTTTTTCATTGAGTTTTTAATTACATATTTCTGCAAATCATTAAACTGAGGTGATTAAACGTAATTTAGTACAGATTTGAAAGTTGTGGATCTTAAACTGGCTAGTCATGTTCTTAGCTGATATTGAAATTTAGGTAAAGCATATTACACATGCGGTTGTTCCCACAGAACAGATATCAATGCACAAGAACATTTGAGCTAGGCGTGCTATGTAGTAAATCTGATTTTATGTAATTCAGTGCGCAATAGGGCAGGCTTATGGTGTCTATAATTGTCCATATAATAAAGTTTCATTGCTTGTCTATTACTAAGAAGATGGAACGTGATAAGTCTTAGCGCACCGTATGCTTTTAAGGGCTTCCTTACAGATGAAAACACTAGGTGGTAGTTGTCAAATGTTTGTATTTTGAAAATGTTGCCATACCGGTGCTTATTTAGTTTGAACAAAACGTACTTGTGATGCGTAAGTGTTTTGCTGCTTCACTATTTTTTTCACTTTGGCCGTATTGTCATATTTTAGTCGACTAATAATCGTATAAAATTTGACATGGCGCTTTTCACTAGGGGTTTTATTTTATATTTTATTCGTTGGTCATGTGGCAACAATCCAATTGTTGACGATGTTTGAATATTCTGAATATACTTTTGTTCAACAAGTGGCAAGTTCGTTTCTAGTGTTACACGCAGAAATCTTGTCAAAATACCCTATTTTAGGATCTTTGTAACTATATTACAGGTAGGGGTTGATTGTGTATTATGTTACACTTACCATTATGAGTATGAGATAGGTGAGGTATCACATTTCAATCACGTTATATGTTCCATCGGTGAACATCAGTGCTTGGCCTGAGGTGGCAGATAGATGAGAATTCAGGTATCAAATTTCAATTACGTTATATATTCCACCAGTGACTATCGGTGCTAGGCCTAAGGTGACAGGTAGATAAGCTTTGAGTGGTCCTTTTTATATTGTTCGTGCCACTTTCAATGCTTACCAGTATTTGAGAGGGCGTTGAAGGTATTGCAGTTTGATTGTGTTGCTATATTACACGTCAGTGTTTCCTCGTGCGTGAGAGTGCAGAGAAAGTATTAGTTTTACATGAAGGCGTGGAGATATTGCGTTGCTGTTCTGCGGGTATTTTGTCTCGTTCCGTGTAACAACTCCATTATTATTTGTGTTTTATTATTTAATAATGTGCAATAATGAGGATTGGTTGTGAGGAACCCCATTTTTAATTCTTTGAATAGATTTTACATTGGAAATAGTTGGATAAATAAGCCTTCAGTATACTTTTTCAGCTAAAAACAAATATTTCGACGGGGATACACCATGTTGAAATATTCGTTTTCAAAAGAATTGCAAACATTATTTCGAGCAATTTAATGAGGTATAAGCTACACATTTCTAGCAATAATACTTGGATTGGTTGTTTAGAATTTAGCAAGATTCACAAATGCTTTGATTAAATTTCACATTGCATATCACCTGTGAAGATTTTCTCAGTATACAGGATGAAGAACGGAAACTTTCTGCGGGACAAGTTGAACTCGAGGAAGATCTTACCAAGGGTGAAAGTGAAGAATCAGACACATCTGAAGATGATTCGAATACAACACAATAAACATTGGTCACATTTAAAAAATGTTTGACACTATGTACTTCAAGCTAATTTTTATGCTTCTTGATAGCATTTGTACCTCTTTAATACCATCTATCACTTCATAAAAATACTTTATGAGAAAGTTTATTGGGAAAATGTTAAAAACTCAAGAAACAGCATATCCATTTAAATTCTAGTACCAAATTGTAAGAATATAAACTGGTTACAATAACAATAAATAACAATAAATTGTGGTTTTGGATTTGCACGGATAATTAATTCTGTACTTTTGAAACAAATGCTTTATTGCTTAATGTTCAAACACTGCGAGAGAAAAAGAAAAAAGAAAGAAAGAAGAAAAATGAAAAGGGAAAGAGAGAGAGAGAGAGAGAGAGGGAGAGAGAGAGAGAGAGAGAGAGAGAGAGAGAGAGAAACAGAAAGAGCCGTTACTTACCTTCGCCACATTGTCTTTCTTGGCAAATTCGCTATTTCCTTCAAAATTGACTAGAATCCACGCTGAGAATCCATGATGAGAAGAAGAGTATTTAGCATCTAACCGTTAGTAGACAGATCTGTGCAACATTAGAGAACACAAAAAATCATCTCATTTGGCACTTCAAATGCCACAGACATTTGTCGGGCCATGCAAATAAGTTTTAAAGCAGTTTCCTAAAAAAGCTGCTCTCACAAGCAACAATAAAAGTCATTTGCTCCAAAATGGTTGTGCCCATTAAAATAAAGTTTTTTCTAGCTGCTTACGATTTGGATGTAACAAAAATTGCAAAAATATGTTTTATTCTGTCCAATTCCATGATTTTCAAACAGCAACGACTTAAGATATTTCCATTACTGCTACTAAAGGTTTGATTTAAGAACGATGATTGCTGCTGTAGTGGGATCCAAACGTTGATTCTGGAAAGGTAGAAAGCTGAAAGATCCGTAGGAAAACAACAAATTTCTGTTTAGTTTGCTAAAACTTTTAGAGCTAAAATTTACAATTTCATTCGTTATGCAACAAATTCTGTAAAGGCAATATAATAAAATATTAAATTTAATAAATAAACGAAGCAGAGTATAAGGTCAAAGCAAGCATATAGATGTTACCAGACAATAGTTATTTCAGTCGCCTAAACTAAACATGTGTTACACATCCAAGCGGGTAACGTGTAATATTACATTCACGGAAAGAACTGATAACGGGTTAATCTATTTGGCAAAAAAATATTTGTTAGAGCTCCTGGAAGGAGAGCAACAACCTTTTTCGTAAAAACTGAAGGAAAAATAACTTTCCAAAATATAACTTCTCTAGCTCTAGAATAATGATGGTAACTATAATGTAACACTTGGACATCAAAATAGATTTTGTTCTTCAATATTTTAGTGCTTTCCTTGACCTACATTAAAATGTTGAGTAATTTCTTAACCTTTCTTCTGAATATCAATATTAAAATATCAATAAAAGCATTTTAATAACTAAATAGCACTAGAGCGGCCAGTGCACACATAACATAAAGAGTAGAGGCCTATATTACACATTTTCTAATCGACACCTATTTAATTGCTTGTATTTATAGACAAAAACAGATATCTCCTCGACTAAATCGCGACTTATTACTGAAGTAAAAGATTCATGTCTGCAAACATAATCATAAATCATAAACATAACTAGAGCGATCAATGCTAAAAAAAAACAGTGTACCCTAACAAGTGAAGTCCTTATATAAGCCAGCCGTTGCCTTTTTCTGTTTATGTAAATAAAGAAATTGTTTCTGCCGACAGCACAGAACTTTATTTGAGCAAATTTATATCATTTTCTGTATAGTAAGACCTTTCATCTTATATAAATATAACCCATGTGCCCAGAATTCGAATTTTTTATCACCAGTATCCAAATTTTAGTACGTAACTTGATTTGTGGGTATCTCAATCTTCTTTTATACAAGTTCAGGTTCAAGTGTTTTACCTAAGCCTAGGTCACTACATAGGCTTAGAGTACACCTTTTTATCGAAGGTTGTCGTTGAATAGGTTTTACTGTACGTGCGTATTATCCGGGTTTCGAAGTATATTCGTGAGCAGCATCCTCCCGTAATAAAGAACAATAGGCGTCAGATTATGCTTGCGTACTGTAAAGCGAAAAAAGTTTACAAAAAATGCTACATGGTGAAAGACGAAATCAGGTACAAGTCAAGAGTATATACTGTTGAAACCATATGATAGCATCATTGCCAAGAAAGTCATGGTACACGGAACACAGAGGGCAGAATAGAAAAGGAATGGGGAGGACCATGTATTTTTAGCTATTATGATTCAAAAAGTAGAGGAGCCATGATAATGTGCAAACCAGAGGCTGAAATAAACTCATACTGGGGCGATATAAACGGACGCCTTATTATCGCTGAAATAGATATCAATAATGTTATATGGAATATAGTAAATGTCTATGCCCTAAATGAGGAAAGGGGTCGTCTAAAATTTTTCCCAAGTTTAAACGCTTATTTATCAATACGTCTCTCAAACGACAACGTAATTGTAGGTGGTGATTAGAATACCACACTTGCAAATATAGATAGAAAGCCGCTTAAGAAAGTTTCAGGTGAAGCAAAAGAGGGAATTGATCTTATCGTTAAACACACAACCTATATGATATCTGGCGTAATCGTAATCTGAGAAAACAACAGTACACATGGGTTGGCCCACAGAAAAAAATCACTTCTTTCTTGTCAAACCAGGTTTGACTTGCAAGCTGTAAAATTTTAGAGAGTATGCGCTTTTTTAGATGCAAGTCTAAAAGAAGATAAGTTAAGAGAACCGAGATTTTGGAAATTTAATAAACGTCTGCTAGATGATACAGGATATATTGACTTCATAATGCAAAAATTCAATCAAGCCAAAAACACTTACGATTATATGAACGACAAACGTTCATTATGGGACCTTCATAAACATGAAATACTCAAAACGCAAGGCTAAACAAAGACGTCAATTAGAAGAGAAAACGATAAAAAAATGTGAAAAATCACACGCTAAAATATGCGAAGGACGAAACAGTGAAGAAGAAATATAGAATATAGAATATAACAAAAATAAAGAAATTGAAGACATAAATAGTTTTTATAAACGGGGTGCGCAGGTAGGATCAAGGGTAAAACAAATTGAGAAAAACGAAATAAGCAACAATTTTTTTTCATAAAAGCAAAAGAAAGTTAAGAGAAAAAACTATGCAAAAATTGTGTATAAATGGTAATGACGTATCAGTTGAATCCGAAATAAGAAACCACCTAAGAAATTTCTACAGTAATTTATGCAATTCCAAAGAACCAAATGTTGAATCAGAAACTTTCGAACAAATGCTCAATTCTTTAAATCTTCCCTTAATCACCGAACATGAGGCAAAGCAATGTGACCAAGATATAGCATTATATGAAATGAATAAAACAATCAACACCATGAACATTGGTTCAAGTCCTGGGAGCGACGGCTTAACCGTTGAATTCTACAAGAAGCTCTGGGGAATTGTAGGGCCACGTTTAAATGATTGTTTTAATTACGCTTTTATCGGACGCGAACTATCACCGTCACAAAAACTTGGAATAATAATGATCCTCCACAAAAAAGGAAAAGATTCTACGCTCATAAAGAATCTACGACCCATTTCGTTAACAAACGTTGATTGTAAGATCTTAACTAAAACACTAGCATTAAGAACAAAAGACGTCCTTTCAAAAATAATTAACCCGAATCAGACAGGATTCGTAAAAGATCGAGTCATCTCTGAAAATATACGTCTCATCGATGATGTCATCGAAAACCTTACAAAGTCTAGGCGTACCGACCTGCAACTTTATGCTGGACTTTGAAAAGGCGTCCGATAGCATAGAGTGGGAATAACTGTTTAAAATTTTAGAGAAATATGAGTTTAGTTCACCGTTTCGGACCTGGATGAAAATCTGTTGCACTAATGTTTATAGCACGTTAATAAACAATGGATTTACTAGTGATTGGTTTACCATTAAATGTGGCGTCCGGCAGGATTGTCCTCTCTCTCTCTCTCTACAGTATTGTTTGTGATCTGTGTAGAGCTTATGGCACAAATTATTCGAAATAATGAAAATATACGGGTTTTCAGTTATGACCAGAATGAGAAAAGAATTTCTTTGTTTGTCGACGACACTACTTGCTGCGTCGAAGATATTCAATCTATTGACAAAATTTTTAAATTAATGGCTGCATTTTCTAGGTATTCAGGTCAAAAATTAAACATTGATAAATCGATTCTTGTTTATATAGGACCCTGGCGCCTCAAACCAAACCCAAAATACGAAGTAAACCTAGAATGTTCAAATTTCAACTTTTAGGCATCAAACTAGGTACAAGTCTGCATAGAACACAACTTTAAAAACAGAATAAATAAGATGGACACTCAATTGAATACTTGGTCTCAAAAAGGCCTTGCAATAAATGGTAAAATACTTATAACAAAAAGCATAGGGTTGTCAAATCCAGTTTACTGTCTTAGTTGTTTTACATGCCCTGAATGTATCATCAAGAAATCACAATCAACAATCAGTAAGTTTATCTGGAAAAACGGTTCACACAAAGTAAAACATAATGCCTTAATTCGACCCTTCGAAGAAGGTGGATTAAAAAGCTCGGATATCGATGCTATGTCCAAAGCCTTGAGACTGTCATGGCGTGGAATACTTTGGGAGGAAACACCAACAAACTAAATACCGCATCAAGAATTCCAAAAATAAGGGCGGATTACGTCTGTTATTAAATTCGAACTTTGATATAAAATCTCTCAAAATCCCAAGATTTTATTAAGAAATGTTTCTGCATTTACACGAAATTAGAAAAAATGACCATTATTCTGGGGTTCTTTGGAACAATAAACACTAAAACTTGGTGGAAAGTCTGTTTTATAAAGTCTTGGTTTGACAAGAGAATAGTGTATATCAAGGATCTAGTGGGCGAAGACAATAAAATTTTACCTTTCGATTCTATTCAAAACAGATTTGGAGCAAAAAAATCGACCCACTATTATATAATGGTTTTAAAATAATAATAACTCAATTGATATCAAAGGAAACTTTCAGGTTTATTTTAACTGGGGGTATAAAGATGACATGGCAAACCCATTTAAGAGAATCGAAGACACCTTCGTAAATGTAAAAAGGGCAAAAAGCAGAGATTATTTGCCTTTTTCATCAATCTTAAGAAAGAAAAACCAGCATGCGTTCAGTATTGGGCGAGTAAGCATATCCCCCAATAGGCAGCATTATCACACTAAAACAAGCAACAAAAGAAAGTTGGCTCCTTTCACTGCAATTTAAAATTACGCACGACATCTCATCAGCAAATAAGAAATTATATGACTGGCA
The DNA here is from genome assembly GCA_949752745.1 of Protula sp. h YS-2021. NCBI lineage: Eukaryota > Metazoa > Annelida > Polychaeta > Sabellida > Serpulidae > Protula > Protula sp. h YS-2021. The sequence goes on from OX457029.1 coordinate 30,076,935, forward strand.
AATAAGACCATCCCTACAGTGTGATTACTGTGAGTTTGAAGATACTATTGAACACTGTATGTGGGAATGTCCACTCTCACAGTTAATAATATACGACTGCCTAAGGTGGCTGAAGCTTGAACATGCCGCATTCAATAAAGAAACCTTCCTATTTGGTTTCCAAAATATCAGACTTGACAGCTTGCCAATGATTATCAAACATTACGTATATGTATGGAAGAAAAACAGAAAGACCTTTAACGAAAAAAGTTTTATGAAGGAATTAGGTAGTGTTTTCCACAGATAAATTATATTTAAAACAAAGTATATTTGAGTTTAAATGGCTAAATATTTACATTGATTTGCCAACACATTTTAAATCAATACTAGGTTGCTAGGGATCTCTAGGAATTACCCTTATTCGCTTAATTTCTGAACCAGGGTATCTTCTGTCATATTTAATATCTTTAAAATATTCAAATTACTCTGATGACTGGTATTTATAAAAACTTTTAAATTTTAATAAAACTTGTTGATTAGTGATTGCTGGATGTTTCGCTTGATTTCCGAACTAGGTCTCCTTCAGCCAATTTCTGTGTCATACTCCAAAGCTTTAAAATATTCAAAGTACTATGATGCTTGGTTTGTATAATAAGGTTTTAAATGTAATGAAACTGGTTAATTAGTACTTGTTGAATGTACAGTTTGAAGCGACTTCATAATGTTTAATTAAAGTAATGTTTAATATTAGTATCGAAATTTGTTTTTATATTTTCGAACATCCACAAGCAAATGTTAGCAATTTTGGGTGAAATATATATTAAGAATAAATGGTGTGAAACTGTGTTGCAATATATCTTTATGTGATGTGATGAAACAATAAAATGTTTAAAAACAAATAAGTTGGTCGTGACAGCAGTTTTATTGTACGTACTTTTTATCTGGGGCTGGAAGATTGCAAAACAGGCAGGTTTTACCATACGTCTTTAAACTGAAACTGGAAGGTATTCACTACAACTCGGTTTCACTTGTCTGCGTAGTGTTACATTACTTGTCTGCGTAGGTTTTTCCAAAACAGATTTTTTGCCAATCTTAAGCCGCCCCCATCTAATGCAAGTACGACTCAACCCCAACCCTTTTAGACAACGTTACGGTAAGGATCTGTCTGTCTAAGTGTAGTTGTAGCCGTAACGCATTCCTTCTCATATTGCCATCAGCCAAAAACACAAGAGAAGCATTATTCATAACTGCACAACCCATGATTCACCCCGATGGAAAAGTTTGGGAAAGGCAGGACATTTCGTTTGAAAAATGGCGATTTGGTTGTCATAAAACGATATATTAGACGATCCACTTTAAAAGTAAAAACCACTTCCATGTACTGCTAAACGTTATAAACGTTATATAATTACTCCAATATACGTAACAGCTTGCCAACCAAATGAAAACACGTAATAGGTGTAGGTGAGTAACGCACAAAAAGGTCAATTACACGAAATGGAAGAAATAGCTATGGATCGATAGTTGTGCTGCCAATGTTTCAAGTATGTCTAAAAATGCGGGAACATTGGAGTATCTTCTGGAAAACGCTGAAATCCTAAGAGTAGTTAATAATTATGCTTGGTTGCCAAAAGAAAAAATAAAACTAAGATGGTGGGGATGAGGTCATGGGAGGGGTGGTATTAGATTAAGCGACTACTAGTTCGTGCCACTTTCCATTATCGAGATATTTGGGACACAAAATCTTGATCAAAATATATACCTATTGTACACGATAACTACTCACGACAAAATTTGAAACAATCTTTCGGGACTACCAAGCAACAATGACACCCAGCTTGAACTTTCTCCGATGTTCAGTGGCATATATTGTATAAAATAGTCATTATCAAGACCGTCTTAAAAGTTCGACTTCAAAACTAATATTATATACCCAAAGATTATTTATTTTGTATTTTATGGATGATTTTATATCGTAAATATTGACCAAAAAATTCAGATATTGTCATGAGAAATTAAAAAAATATGCAATATATATATATATATATATATATATATATATATATATATATATATATATATATATATATATATATATATATATATATATATATATATATATATATATATATATATATATATATATATATATATATATATATATATATATATATATATATATATATATATATATATATATGCATATACTTAGCTGTAGAGTAGATTGAATTTTGTGTATGTTGTTGTTTAATTGAGGTTCAAACAAACAGTCAACAAACTACATGCTCGACACAGATGCAATATGTCTATTCTAAGAAATTCCCTGGCTCATAAGGGAAGAAAGTAATGTTCTTAAAGAAATATAAATAAAGATATATAGATACGTTAATTATTTTCATAGTTTCATAATTGTGTGTTTATTCCATTACCTTCAAGTCTTTTTCTCTACTTGATTTAGCTGGTACAACGTGTCAGAAAAAGCAGTTGTCAAAGTTACTCTGGCTGTGGAACCAATTTAGATCACCCACTACAGTAACCATCCGAAAAGTTTTGCAGATAACCATTTCAAACACCAACGCGCCACCTGTTGGGTGTAAACAAAGAGCGAAAGGCATGGCTGATTTGAGTGTAAAAACGCTTAGGAAAGACATCGAAGGTATACATTTTCATATTAATGATTGGATCAATAATAGATAAATATACGCACCCATCCAGATGCATTCCACCCGCCGACACTGGTGGCCAGTCCTATTACAGCCCTGACCATTTGTTGGATTGAAAAATACTTTAAGTCAGTTGAGTAGCTCCGAGTCAGCTCTGATTCAAATAATATAAGAGTAACTTTATTCCCATTTCAAAACGCTATACACAGTACACAACTAACAAAACCTTAGGTTAATTTTATGATTAGAGAATGAAAAAACAATAAGATGAATGTTTATCTCTCTTGCAGAGCTACGACGCCTTACACCGTTCCGCTAAGAGTCAACTTCGCACGTTCTGAGGCACGAATCCTGCATACCAGTCCCTGTTACTTAAACATTTACTTTTTGCAAAACAGGAGCAATTTTTAATGAGATGCATATCTTTTATTTCTTCGTTAAAGTGCAGAAAAGTCAGCATCCTCATTCACCTGCAAAGTGTTTGTTCACGTTCTTGGCTTTAAATATCGTAACCGAAGTCAATTGGCCAGAGATTTAAATAAAGGGATTTATGATCATCTGTAAAACATATACTCAAATAATAGATAGATGCAGAATTAGGTGTAGATTTAGTGCATACCCCCGCATCAACTGACTTAAATCATATCTGAACTGCAATAGAGGTGCCTCAAAGCGAGTGCAGTTGACTTGGGCCACATTCTCTTGGACCGTCTCGAAAAATCAAGAGGCTCTCGGAAAATCGATAGGTGTTCTTTTGGATAATTTCTCGTTATCTAGAGACAGTTTTTGTCTCGGAAAATTTCTCTGGAGAAGGTCAGATACAAGATGGCGGAAATGTAAACAAAGGCATTTCTACAACCTCTTTGTTTAACCTCAATTACTATAGGTTGAGGTCGAATCTGTAACACCGTTGGTACTGCTGAAGTGGTAGGGATGTTATTAGATAAAACAGATCACATTTAAAGCAATGCCCCAACAAACGATTGTCACAGGATATATTTCTGGACATATTAATTACATATCTGTCTGAAATAAGCACAAAATAACTAGATTTGTGTTTTTTTTTATTTCTCGATTTTTTAAGACGTGTTCTTTTGGACGGTGTCTCTGGAGCTTCTCTGGTCTGTTTGGAGAGTTGATTCTCAGTTTTCTGAGAGGTCCAAAAGAATGTGGCCTTGCATATTGTTATATAGCGAGGATTTGAAGCGATACGTCGAACTTCAGTCTAGGACTGCTTCTTGGGCGTAGCGGAGTAGCTGAATGCCGGTACGAGGGAGATGAGAACGAATGATTACAGTAGATGCAAACTGGGGAAATTGGAAAAAGATGCCTCTTTCTCTTAAATCAATTTTTATTTGTCAAGTATTGCGAAATGAGGAATATTGAGTGAAAGGGGTTGAGAAATTTGCATCTGGCTGATTTAGTCTGAATTGACCATTTTGTTGTCACCGATGACGATATACCCTAACCAATTCCATCTCCTGTTCCTCGTAGAGTAATTATTTCAGTAGGGACCAAAAGTAGACAGCTGTTTCTTGGAGTTAATGTTCAGATTTCCATGAAAGGTTTGACGTTTCTACTTAAAACACGAGGGCGAACATTAAGAAACGACGTAAACATGTCAAAGTAAAGCAGGGCGGGTATGATTTAAATCAGTTGATTTAAATCATGATTTAAATCCTGATTTAAATCAACGTAAAAAAATCACGCTTATTCAGGGCTTTACATTAACGACTGCCCCACCTGCCAGGGCAGGTGAAAGACCTGGTGGGGCAGGTAGACTCGCCCGATTAGCTGCCCCACCTGGTAGGTAGATCCGTTCGCGGGGACGTGACGTGAGGTAATAACTTAACAACATACGCTAGCTGCACCTGACCTACATACTAGCCACTGGCACTTTGCAAGTTTGCATGTGGGTGCTGGACTGTGCCTGGACACACGCCAAATATAGCATCGCGTCACTTGTGATACAATAATTGAAGAACAATATGCAAAACTAGAACCTCATTCCGCTAGCGAAAGGTTAAACACGTGACAAAAATAAATTAAATGCAAAAATACTTCCTTCAATGGGTTATTTCTTGAATAATATATTGCAAACAACACAGCTTGAATACGTCTTATAAGCCGAGTAGTGTTTGGTTTTTGTTGACTTATGGTTTTATTGACAGACCAGGCATACGCCGTGTTATCTATTTGCGCAGTGAGAGCTCGCAGAAAGCTCAGCAACTGTGTGTTCTGTGTTATGCGTTAAATGCCTTTACTTGCAAAAAATACACTCATTTCACATGGCGTTTTAAACAAGAAAACGAAAACGAAAATAAAAATGCCATTCACGCGTTCATATCAAGTTCGACCTAAGTTTCGTGGCCCTAGGCCCCGTAGTGCCAGTGGAGGAGATGACACACGAAATCCGATCACTGTCAAGAAAAAAAAAGATACCAACGGCTGCTCGTACAAATTCAAAAACACCTTGCAAGCCAAAAGCTTGTCAAGTGTTAAAAAGGACGAACGGCTGTTCGCACAAATTCATGTAACCCTTGCAAGCCAAAGGCTTGTCAAGTGTTAATTATCAAAATTAAAAACTTAAAAATGCCCAACAGAAGAGACAAAAGGTGGGGCAGGTAAGAGCGCTGGCGGGGCAGGTGGATTTAAAATCTACTTGCCCCACCAGGGAGGTTCCGAAAAAAGTTAACGTAAGCCCTGCTTATTAGTGCACATGAGCCTCCGAGGTGGGCAGAAGGGGTTTAGTTAGGGCAGCACGCTTTAAGCAGGTAACAGCCTGTGGTGTTGGAAAAGAAACCCTTGTATCATAGTATTTTTTATGACTGTTTGAGCAAGTACTCTGTGGTGGATATGTAATCGCACAACTAATCTTCAAAAACTCTTGGTAGCATCAATATCTCCAACGTACTCCGGCCTTTCTCTCAAGCGCGTGTGCTTGTAAACAAAGTCTTAGTGTTATGCGTCGCGAGGTTATTTAAATCCCCCCCATATCACTGCTTTTTGATTGTTAATTGAACAAATCTCGGAGTGAAAAAGGCTGTAAATTGGCGTTTTGCTACCGATCGCTTAATAAATGAAGAATTGAACTTGAAGACAGTTATCTTAACATTTGAAAATTGAGAACAGTTGTCACAGATTTTGTGAAATGTAAATGTTTTTGTAGCACAAGAGAGTGTTACGAGTCTTCACATAACTGTTAAAAGGTGGTGCTTTTGGATATTTTGTCGGGTTTTTTTCAGTTTGATTTAAATCAAAAACATCAAAAAAATCAGATTTAAATAAAAAAATCGGATTTTTTTCCAGCCCTGAAATAAAGTCGCTGAAAGCTAAACAGTGAAATTTGCAGGAAATTATACGAAATAATTTTAAAAAATGCGATTTAATACTTCGATTGTTTAACTAGAGCAGTGAGAGCTCGCACAAAGCTCAGCAGCAGTGTTCTGTGATGTGCGTTAAATGCACTGCATTTACTTGCAAAAATACTTTCTTTTCACATGGCTTTTTAACAAAGAAAACGAAATCGAAGGCGAAAATAAAAAGTTACATGCACTCGTTCAGATCAAGCTCTTCATAAGTCCCAAGTTTCATGGTCCTAGGGCCCATAGTGTCAGAGAAGAAGAAGACACAAAACATCGGAAAAAGTGTCAAGAAGAAAAAAAGGGACGAATTTTGCTCGCACAAATTCATATAACTCTTGCAAGCCAAAGGCTTGTCAAATGTTAACAATAACGAAACAAAACGGTATCCAGCATTTAAGAGATGTTAGTATTAATTTAAGAGGGGATTGGGGTGGGTTGTCGGGAGAAACATTTGTTTTTGTTTGCAAAATGGCAACAGCTGGTTAATAAGTATGTTTGACATATTCGGGTACACTGATGTTGAATTGCGCTGGCCGCTCTAGTAACTGTTGCTTTGTTAGAGTGTCATAAGCTTTTTTCACCAGATATTCTCAAGGATGCTGACTTGGCCACTTTATCAGGAAAAAAAGTCAGGAAGCAGTTGGAGGAAAAATATGATGTGGATTTATCCAGCAGGTACAATAGTTCTTAACATAACCAGCACTTTTCACATGGATGTTCCATAAGCCCTGTGAAATTTGTGGATCTGGTGGATGTCCCATTGGGAGTAAAGTGTAAATGTTTTATTTGTTCTTGCCAGTTCAAGAAGTGGCTTTTGAGGGGAGGGGGTGGTGGTGTTGACCTGATTTTTAGAATACTTTTATACAATTACTAAATACTACTTTGCAAACATCAAATGTATTTTAGTAGAGGGGTGGGTATTCATCTGCTGCTTGGCCACGACTTTGTTTCGGTGAGAGACTGGCAGTGTGTGTCTGGCGCATTGATTGTAGGAAGAAAGAAGTGGATGAGATACTGATGGAAACCCTGGATGAGATACAAAACAAAAAGGCGGATTCCGAAGACGAGGCTGTAAAAGAGTCGTCAGAATCAGAAGAAATTGAAGACGATCAGGTTTGTGGAGACATTCTGATAAATGATATTGTCTATTCTTTGGGGAACTGAACATGAACTGCCTTAAGATAAATCAGTACGCAAAGTCTGTTTTGGCCAGATAAAATTTTTTATACCAAAGATATAAGTGACAGGCGGAGATAATGGCAGTGCCTTTTGAAATACGCTTTAGAAACGTCACGGTCACGTGGGTACTGATGGTTAGCTGCCGAGTAGCGGCTCCTTTGCCTTGTTGGCACGAACTGTGTATCTTTTATCTTTTCAGTCTCCACCACCTAAGAAGAAAAAGAAATCGGTAAATATGGTTCGCAAATCATGATTTAAATGCACGGAGCAGTCACTTAATTGTCTTTAGCCTTCTTTGCTGACATAAAACGTTTGTGAGAGGGAAAAGCTTAAACTGAAAAAAATCATTTGATGATTTGATTGTCTCTAGCTTCCTTGTAAAATTAGTTATTCTGTTTTCTGTCTTTACAAACATGCACTTACTTTTGAGCTTACTGTGGTATTAATTTCGTTGTTTGACCCTTCCTTTTTCCATTCAGGTCGCATCCAAAGAAGATGAATCTGACAAGGTCTGTTACGCATCTACTGAGACGTGAATACTTTGGGGGTGTGGGGGGGGGGAGTTAATTCCGTGTAGTTGCTGTAAAAAGTTCTGGTGATTTGGATACGGAAGTAGCTATACCTTGTATCGCAATTGAACTATGAAGTGTATTGTAAAGAAACCGACTTAAGTGAATTTCTCATGTAATTAATGATTTCAACGCTGAATGTGAAAATGGTTGGGTGCTGATAGCGTGGCCCGTAACACGGTTATGTGTGGGATTGTGGAATGTGAAGCACTGCGGCTTTGTGGGATGTATGTGATTGTGGTGTGTGCAGCAGCTATGTGTGGGTTTGTGGTGCGTACCTGAAACGTGATTGTGGTGTGTGCAGCGGCTATGTGTGGGATTGTGGGACGTACCTGACATGTGATTGTGGTGTGTGCAGCAGCTATGTGTGGGTTTGTGGTGCGTAGATGACACGTGGCTGTGGTGTGTGCAGCGGCTGTGTGGGGGTTGGTGGAGTGTGAAGCACTGCGGCTTTGTGGGATGCACATGGCACGTGGCTTGGTATGTGCAGCGGCTGTGTGTGGGTTTGTAGTGCGTACCTGACACGTGATTGTGGTGTGTGCAGCGGCTATGTGTGGGTTTGTAGTGCGTACCTGACACGTGATTGTGGTGTGTGCAGCGGCTATGTGTGGGTTTGTGGTGCGTACCTGACACGTGGCTGTGGTGTGTGCAGGACAGTGGTGAGGAGGAGGTGAACGACGAGGAATTGGCTATGCAGCTACACAAGAAGATTAACAGCGAAAGCAGGCGGACGCGGGGCGGCCGAGTGCCGCAGGTGAGCACGGGGGAGGGGCGAAGGGGGGGGGGGGGGTCACCACCTAAACACTCTCACGTGTGATTCTTGATATAGCTCGCACTCGTGATTTGGTCAACTTGGTTGTGGTCTTACTGCATTGGACTTTGTCATGGTAAGAAACACTAGTTAAAGAGAAATGCTGGGAAACAATCCTAAAGCCAGCCTGTATGTTGACCGCAGCCGCCGGAAGTGCGTGGAAACAGTGCAGTAAATTTGTGAATATGAGCGTGAACCCGAACAGCACAGTTAGCGAAGGTATGGTGGATACATGTAGGAATTCCCATCCCTACAATGGTGTGTTGTTTGCCGTTCTGCAGATCCTAATGTGGGCATAATGAAATAGTTGTAGCTGTCTTGTGGAGAAGTAGGAAAGATATGGTCAGTGAACACTGTTCGTTTCCATGAAATATCGAGCAGAACTCACTGTGTTTTTATATTCGTTCTGTTTGCAGTTAAAGGCAGTGCCAAAGAAGAAGTCAGAAGCAGGAGCTAAAAAACGTGAGTTTCCCAACAGCGAAGTTTTACAACACCGTTGACTTGGTTATTTGGCAGGGCTGTGGAAAGAGTGGAAAACCTGCCGTGTGATCAGTCGCATGATGTCATACACGATTCCCTCACTGACCAGGGATTTGAAAGGATTTCGAAAGTCATGGAATTTAGTTTGCATTAGTCTGTCGTTGCCTTCATAGTGAAAAGGATATTGTTATTCAACATACTGGAGACTTGTAATATAAAATGTCACAATATACATTTTTTCTTTCTATTGTAGCACCAAAAGATTGTTATTTATCCCCAAAATTAGCTGCTATCGTCGGTGCCGAAAAAGTAAGTTGTGAAATTTACTTTGTCATACTGTCCGGCTTTCTTTTCTTCTAAATTTGTTGAGAATGGAATGGGAGGCGGTGGGGTGGTGGAAAGTGGTATAGCTAAGCACACTCATCTATTTGCTTGTTCTGTGCGCTACGTAAGACACATAACAACTGGGCTGCTCAAATTCTGACGAAGGAAAAATGAAAGGAGGAAGGAGTTTTGTCCACAACACGTGCCAGAAATGGTATGTGATTTAGAGAGCGCAGTTTGCCTTAAACCACGGGATTTTTTTTCAGATGCCGCGAAGTCAAGTGGTCAAAAGAATGTGGGAAATTATAAAAGAAAGGAATTTACAGGTAGGTGTGTTCCATCCCTATGTGCTTCCTGAGCGTGAGAAGCTAAATTTGTCGTTGCTGTGCATGTAAATGTGGACGTATAGAAAATTTCTGGAAGGGTTCGCAATCGTCGAAAAAATTCGTTTTCGGTTACCGAGGATTTTTTTTTGTCTCTCGGTCACCACAGTTACCGTCAATTACAAAACCTTGTCAAGTTTCCTGATCTCACTCCACCTTTCCAACTCCTAGTTTCGGGACCTTCCCTTCCTTCACTAACACAACCCCTGTGCCACGTCACTGTTCCTTACTCTATCCCTCTCTTACTCGCCTGAGGTAATATGTTGGCATTTCAATTAATTCTTTGCTCTAAACTGATGCTCAATAAAACACAAAATAAACGAACTGCTTAATAATAGTTAGAGGAATTTTGACAAGGTACATTGAAAACTTTCCTGGATCATAAATGTTTGTCACTCAACTGACCGAAATAATCGACGTGTCGGTTTCGAGCATAGATAGTTTCGGTCGCTGATCGTTTTTCGGTCACCAATTGCGAACCCAATTTTCTGGGTGTCTCAATATAAAGGCCCAACAGTTTAAAAGTTAAACCTTTTTCAAAAAAATGGATATCGTAGACCTTTAGATTGCAACATTTTTCATAATATTTCTCCCTAAAAATATCCGTTTTTCTTTTGTTTGACCCCAAAATCTTTTTTTTTTTTTGTGGGGAAAGGTCAGTATCGTCCCTCAGTCATTTTGAAAACTCTGGTTTTTACATTTCGCTGTTACAGTGTGTTTGAACTACTGCTGTTGTTATTGTGCAGGATCCGAAACAGAAGAACTTTATGATCTGTGATGATGAGCTTTACACTGTTTTCGGTAGGCTTTTTACTGTTTTAAATAATTCCAGTGCCCGTGTCCAGTAGCTTAGCATAAACTCACACTCAAATGATGTCTGAAATTTGAGGTTCAGACTCACTTGAGCATTGGCTCAAAATTTGAGTTTAAACCTTCCAGCGTCGAAACTCCGCTTAACACTAGACCTTTTCTGTGGACAGCAGGAGAAATGTTTGCGTGTATAATTTAAAATGACTGAAAAAGCACTTTGGAGATGTTTTGTTGAGAAAATAGTTCACTAGCTATGTTATTTGACTTTAATTTATTTTAAGCCACCTTGTTGTCTAAACTCATTTTGAGCTGGAGATTTACTAATGACCGAAGCTCATACTTAGCTCAAATTTTGAATTTGAGCGTAAGTTTGACTTTAGTCCGCGTTATTGAATATGGGCACAGGGTCCCCGCGGTCCTGGAAAGTCCTGGAAATAGGAACATGTAATTATGCCCCCCCCCCCCCCCCCCCGACCGAGGGTAGACAGTATTTGTGCGTTCTGTGTGTAGCTGTGTTGTGTGTCAGTCTGTTGTTAACAAATTGCTGTGTGCAAGATATCTCAAATACGAAAAGTCGGATCCACTTCAACCTTGGTATGTTTATTCCTGGGGTAGGTCGGACGGTTATGTCAACTTTTAACACGTGTTACTCTATTAAGGAAGGCGCGTGACGTCATTGCGTAAAAACGTTGTGTGCAAAATTTCGGGGAGACATATGGTTTTTTTTGCAAAAACAAAAAATTAAAATTAAACAGGTCGCGATTGAAAGTGAACACTAATGTTTTATTTGCACTGGCGGCTCTAGTTAAAATTATAACAAGCATCGACTAATAGTGCATCCCCGTATAAAGGAATAGCAGCTATATTCTGCGTTATTTAACCGCGTACGAAAGTTCGCTCGCTACATTCACTCGAACGTCATAAGTATAAACCAACGTAAATCATGGAAATATGTCCAAAATGTATCGCGGTAAGTCCTTGAGATTTGTCTCAAAAAGTCCTGGAAAGCTGTGGAATTTTACCTGAAAAAGCCGTGGAATTTACCGTAAAAAGTCCTGGAATTTTTTGAGCGAAAAGTGCGGGAACCCTGTAAGTCTAAAATGACACAAAACGTTCAGTTTTTTTTTGTCATGGCTTATAGTGTCTATTCTAATATGTTTATAAAATGAAGAAAATATCTTATCAGATTTTTAAACCGTAAATTAACACTATTATAAATTATATTAATAATAAGATTTTTTTGTTGTATGATTTTTTTTTATTATAGAGAGAAGGCCACTTGGCAGTATAATACCTCGATTGATTTTATTTCTAGGTCGCAAAAGAGTGAAGACTTTTGGAATGATGAAGTATTTATCAGATCACATATTTAGAAACGAAAAAGAATATGAGAAATCAACATGCTGACGAGTCTTGTTACATATACCTTTGGAACTGTTTTTCGTGTAAGTACAGAATGAGGATGGAGGGGGGGGGGGGGGGGTGGGGGGGGGCGGGGGAGGTGGATGAGTGGAGGGTTCTGTCGCAGTCTTCAGGAATGAGAGGACTGCGGTGTGTTCATTTTTTTTTTTTTTTTTGTTGCCGGAACGCGTATTTCTCTTTTTAATGTAGCACAAGTTAAATTGAATGATATTTTCGCTCACCTGTTTTCACAAGGAAGAAAAAAAAACACAGAAATCTATATAAAAGCAAGTGAGGTAGTCTCACCTTGTCACAAATCATCGCACTGGGTTACCGAGACTTCAACGAGCTGTTCCATGACTCCCGGATATCAGTTCTTTTCTTTTTTCGCAAGTTTACGTCATCGGTGGTGTTCCCCAGGTCCTCGTTCCGCTTACAAGAACTGTCCTGGTCTTATTTTCCCGCTTGATTTTAGGATACGAACGCCATTAAACGGGTAGTTAAAAAGGCAAGTGGTTAAAAGGCGGGAAAAAATCTGTACTGCCTGTAAGCGTGGGTGATATCGGCTTTCCTTAGTGCGTTATCTTACAAAGCCACTCACAGAAGACATGTATGGTGTCATTTTTATCCCACCAATTAGAAAAAACATGTCAAGTGCTAGTCAGTTCACGACGGCAGGGTTCTCGGGCATCGATCCGGGGGTTAGGCATCTAGTTACAAACCAGTCATCCTAGTTAGTTCACGCTGACGGCAGGATTCTCGGGCGTCGATCCGGGGCTAGGCATCTGTTTACAAACCAGTCATCGTAGACAGTTCACGCTGACGGCAGGGTTCTCGGGCATCGGTCCGGGGCTAGGCATCTGGTTACAAACCACTAATGCTGGTCAGTTCACGCTGACGGCAGGGTTCTCGGATGTCGGTCCAAAGGGGGGGGGATGGGGCGGGGGGAGGCATCTGGTTAAAAACCAGCAAAAGCAGGAAACGTCTTAGCCGTGCAAAAAGTGAAAGTAAAATTTTGAGACGTCCGGGTTGAAAGGCGAATGAGTTCTGAAGAAATCAACTTTTATGAAGATGATAGGGATATTGAAATTCGGGTAGTTGTTGCTTTGCGAGTAAGCCAGCGAACGACATGAAATGTCTTCAAAAGAAAACAGCAGCTTGAAAGAAGGTTTAAAAGTGGTTCAACTAATTTCCTGCTTGAGTCACGTAACTGAACTATTGTGTGAGAAAAGAGAGAGATAGGAAACAATATATGAAAGGAAAGGGCCTTTCAGTAAAAGGAAAAACGTGTTCTACTTCATATGCAGCACTCATAATGAACGGAGGTCAGACAATAAGCAGATAGTTGCCAAAGATAGACTGCTCATCTCCGCTTCTCAAGGCTTCCGGGGACGTTTCTTTCATATTTTTTTTTTGTGACTTACTTTAATCTGGTGTCCTTTCGGCGATAATTTTGTGGAAATGGAATATTTTATGGCGATTTTTTGCCATTTGGTTTTCTGTCTTTGTTTATTTATTTATTTTTTTTTGTATTTAGTTTAATTTTGTTGTAAAGTTTGGGGTGGTACAAACGTCCTTGGGCAGTCTGTTTTGCTATTGCCTGATCTCGCTTGTGAAAGGAATTTTCACAAAGTCGATCAACTCGAACTTTCATGAAATAAGTGGAATTTGTGGACAAACTTTTTAACTAAAAAGTTTTTTGCTCAGTTTATTATTTTAAGAAGGTTACAATGAAACTTTTACCATATGACGAATTTTTAAATATAAATGGCATAATTATGTCATCATTGCACCAAAAAAAAAATCAGCCGCGATTATATACTCGAGAACGCATTAACGTCGGAACATATGGAATCGCTATGTTACAATATGTACATGAAGCAAATTTGGTCCACGTCTGTCCTTCCAGCAGGGTTCGCGTTGGCGGGGTTTTGTCCACTTTTTGGGCATTTTTTACGAAATGACTCACTTTTTCGGAACCCACCGAGTTTTTCTGGATCCAACTGAGTCACACTTTCCCTTTTTGACTCACTTTCCTGAGCACCCAGCGCGAACCAGTGACTGGCGTTGTGTGTGTGTGCACTTGAAATCATGCAATTATTGCACCACGGTTACCTTGGAAGCGGGTGACGGGGTGTACAGGATTCCGTGCACCTCACCGAGAACAGATTATCAATGACGTGCGCAGAACGACACAAACATAGACCAACCCTGCAGACCCCGGGGCTTCTCAGTGCTTGCACCGCTTCGCCCTTAACGCATTAGCCAACGCCTGTGAAAGTCCATCAGCACCTGCTGGGTAACAGTCTTATGGCACAGTACAGATGTTCACTTCATTGCAGCTGTAAGCGCAGCAAAGTAGCGTCCAAATTTGACCATCTTTCTTTTTTTCTGCAGCAAGACCCAAAGCACATTCTTATTTATAAATAAGAAATGGGTCTTGGGACTATCTAGGGTTTCTTGCTGAGCGTATTGATGGAGAAAAGCGGATAAGTGGAAACCACGTGTGACTGTGCGTTATTTGGTAATTTTCTCTAGCGCCGTGGGATTACGCAGTCAGCCTTGTGACTTCTGACTTGACAATAGCATATTATTAAATTGTACTGAACTTTTTTTCTTTTTTTTTTTTTTGCAATTTTAGACGTGAAACAGTGAAAAGGCATGGCTCAGCATAATGCAGTCATCGATTTGATAGAGCGAAGTCGCTGCACTGAAGTTAGATTGAGTAATTTCATGTTAGATTGTTTTAAGCAAAAATGTATCGAAGCCTACGGTGTTAAGATGAACGGGTTTTTGCATGCGATACGAACTTCTTATTATCTCCCAAGGACAGAAGTGAAAAAACTGTGGAATGCTTTTCTGATTCGGAAATAAAGGATCGGGCATTTCCCTTAATGTTGTGTTAAGTGCACTAAGGCTAGCAAAGGCTAGGCCTCCTGGGCACGGGTCTCGGGAATAGGGTGCAGCACTGCTGTGGGCTTGTGGTGTACTGGGGACTACTCGCGGGGCTCATTGAGGGAGCTTGAGCGTGCCCGAGAATGCCGTGAAAGGCCCATAAAAGAGGATGACGTCACAGCTCGTTGGCTCCAAACTCAGGGTCAAATTCGGTGGCAGCCCCAAATGACCTGCTCTTCTATGTTTGGTTCCTGAGCAAATAAGTACACCCATTTGGAAGTTGGGAATTTGCTTCAGAATAAGTCCTCAGTTAATGGCGAATTTAGTCAGTTTCTTTAAAACATTGTGCTGAGTAAATTCAGCCTTATAGACGGGCTTAAAGCAGACACACATGTTTTTTTTTTCTCCAATCGCTTACTGGAGAGATCAGGTTGTCCGGGGTTATTAGGAACACATTTAGTTCTGTATTAGGAAATCATTCCGAGTCATACAGAATTCTGAGGAGATGTGTCACATTATTTACTCTTATGTTTAGTAATTATTAACTGCTACTTTTGGGCAGTAATCTGAGGCTGGCATGTCATGAATCCCGTGGTCATAGAACTATGCTGGCTGTGTTCGTTTCTAGTTTGTGTGGAAAGCGTCCATAGAACAAGACGTTTACATATAAGCAAAGCCAGCGCAATTCTATGACCATATGTGGTACTAGCACGAAGCTGAAAATTGACCAGCAAATTTCCCAGAAAAAAAAACTTTGAAAGTAATTTCGAAATTGTTATTCTGCATTTCCAGTTGTTTTAATTTCTGACATTTTGTGTGGTTATTTGTGAATAAGCATGTGGCTACCCCCCCCCCCCTTCCCCCCCCCCCCTTCCCCCACACGTTCTGTGCAAAATTCATGCCGTCGTCCATTTAGTATAACATAAGCGAGAAACGTGAGATTTGCGCACTCTTTGGATGGCCCCAAAGCTCTTGCCTTGCTTAATAACAACCATAAAATGGTTTGGGGAGGAGGACATTGAAATTGTCTAAATTGTCTTAATGTATTAAAGGGAAATGCGGGTATCTCTGCGCCATCTAGCGACCGAAATGCGCATTACATTGAATATCGCAGAGTTTGAATCCATGTTTACACAGTATAAATAATTATTAAATCCGTCTAGATGGAAAAATTCTTTTCAAAGACAAATAGGCTTGTGTCCAGAAATGGTCTGTGTTGATAATTTGTTCCTAGAAGGGCCTGTGTTGATATCTTGCCCATTAAAGCATATTACACTGTTTTCACCATTTAACCATTGCGTCAATGGGATTTTTGTCAAAAAGATTGTATAAATCTGTTATTGATACGGTGACATATATTTTTTATTTGCTTAAAACAATTCGTATGAGGTGTTCTTCAAACAGGGAAAAAATGAGGCAATTGTCAATTGTGATTATGTGTGAATTTTGCATTTTGATTGAAATTTCTTGGTTTTCCCAATGGTTTCCATAGTAAAAGTACGCGACCTTTCAGTATCTTTATTTCTCTTATAACATCGGTGACCCCCCTTTTTCTTTTCAATTTTTAAATGTATACCCTCAAAGCATTAAACTGTGAAAGTATGAAAGAAATGTCAATTGTAGGTGAGATACCCACATTTCCCTTTAATATTCTACTTAAAAAGCTTTGCTTTTTTGGACATTTTCATGAGTACAAATAAACGCAGACAAATATTAACAAATTAATCATAAATTTTAGTTACTTTTTATCTGCCAATGGCAGCTCCGGTAGTCTGATACGTGTGTTGTTTGGATTGCATGCATTAAGTACCTTTTGTGATCCGCAAAACAAGCTTTAAAAACGTGATACGTGACAAAGTGAACTACTTTATTTTCCTCAAGACTTTCCTCGTGACTGCGGTACAGACCTTTATGAAGCTTTTTAAAGAGATTGCTATTTTCTCATCCAATGAAAAAAATCCAATTAAGATTGTTACGTAACATTTTATAAAAACTTTATGAAAATTTCTCCCAGAAAGAAAAAAAAACACTTGTAAGGTTCGGAATGACAATAGAATGCAGTCAGATCTATAATTATTATAGATGGGGCGGTACAAAAGGCGCAGCGACAGTGCGCTTTTTTTCAGGCAGTTTGCGGTTCTGCTGTTTGGGTGGGAAAAAATGGTGGGTGAACTGTTGATTCTCGCAGCGCTTTTGAGCTGGAATCCTCACGTCAGTGGTGGGGGCGCGTGTCTGTGAATGGTTCGGGGGAAGGCTGGGGGGAGTGTGACTGTCGTGACGGCTTGATTAAACCTTTTACATGTCTGGCTTACTTCAATTGAATTAACCTTGTGATATTTTATAGTTTATCTCGTAGAGATTCTTGCATGTTGCCTAGAAAATTCAAGAACTGATTCTTCAAGAGGTCGCGTCGAATGTGGTCGATGGCATTGGGGCTGTCAACAACAGACGGGTAGCGTTTAAAAATGGCGGGCGGGTGCTCGGCTCTGTCGTCATTGTGATGTCACAGTTGAGTGACAATGCCCTTATAAAACAATTACAGGTGCGTCCTTGTCGCAAGCGAGGTGCCGGGCTAGTGCGTTAAAAACAGGTCTGAAATTCAGTAAAAGTCAGCGTCGTCTTATGGTGTCATGTAAAAGCTATGTTTAAGATGTGCTGTGCGGGTTCCGGACCATACCCCCCCGGGACAATACCGCCGTATCATACCCCCCCCCCCCACAATACCTCTCCAGACCATACCCCCCCCCCCCCCCAGGACCATACCGCCCCCGTGCCAATACCCACCCCCCAAACCAGACTATTTCCAATTTTCAACGTTACAACAAAATGAAAAGAAAAGGACAGCGACATGTTTTATTTCTCTCAAGCACTATGTTTGATCTTTAAATCGATATATCGAGTCTGCGTCTCATTCACAGTCAAACCTGCAAGTTCATAGTCCACGTCTTTCAAAACTGAATATTGTGCGTTACTCCGTTGGGCAGCAGAATTAATTGCAATAAACTGGGGCGCGAATTCTTAATTGCAATTACGGAACGTATGCATTAAATTGCATTTATAAACCTGTTAACTAGATCATGGAGGATTTTTTTATGTACAGTAGCTTCTATCAATGGATCACATGAGATGAGTTGTAAGCGTTGTGCAACTTTCAACTAGATCATAGCGAAATGACTTAGCTTTTAACTACAGATCACAGAACTGCAATTATACCCCTTTCAACTAGATCATAGCGAAATGACTTAGCTTTTAACTACAGGTCACAGAACTGTATTGGTTTGTTGTTCGTTAGTGAAAATCTTTAAAATGAAAATTGGAAAAAGTGGTGGTGGGGGGGGGGGGGGAGTATTGGCACGGGGATATGGTCTGGGGGATATTGTCGGGGGTATCATCCGGGGGGGGGGTATTGTCCTGGACCTTTGCTGTGCAGGTGACTGGTTATGGAAATCGAAATATATTATGATAATCGCATTAGGTGCAAATGGCAGGTGTGGGCATTAAAAGAGGGGTTCTAACGAGGAGGGAGAGACGGGTTCGGGAATACCCTGGATGGAATGCGCTGTGCCTTTGCTTACATGCAGGTCCTGCAGTGTACAGGGCTGAGCACAGCTGCACATGTTGTGTGTGCACGGCTGAACAGGGGGTTATTGTGGTGTACGCGACTGAATACCGGTTGTGTGGTTTGTGCACGGCCGAAACCTGACTGTCTTGTGTGTGAACGACTGGGCACTGACCGTCTTTGTTTATTGCATATAAACTATACATCTTCTTACCTATAGTGTCCAATTTATGTCTTTATAGAGCTACATCTGTAGTTACTCAGTCCTGAACGATTTGTAGCTTTTATCTGAAGCGTTTAACTTTTCATCAAGCTTGATTATAAAAAAATTTACCTTCGCCAAATCGACGAAGGTGAATCTGTTCACCTTCGCCAAATGGATTTCACTTTCGCCATGGCGAAATGTGAACGTCTGATGTGCACCCCTGCTGGTGGTCTTGTATGTTCACGGCAGAACATTGTCCACTGGTGGACTTGTGTGTGCACGGTTGAATACTGGCTATCTGGTGGTGTGTCCGCTAAACCCTGGACATCTTATACGTACGCGGCTGAGCACTGGTCGTCTGCCCGTATGTATGACTAAACCCTGACCGTCCTATTAACGTGACTGTCACTGTTATTCTCTTAATTCCACGCAATGCAGTAGTTTCATGCACTTTCGTTAAAAAGCAAAGAAAGCCGAGAGCGATGTGGGGATATTTCGTGTTTGATTAAAGACACGTAACTGTAGACAGTGAGTGCGACTTGTCCTAGATTCTTGAGTGTGGGTGAGTACCAGCAAGAAAATTGACAGGAAATGTAATTAAGGAGACCATTCGGAACAAAGAAGCAACGGTCAAGTTGTTATGTTGAATCCAGCATTCTGGCTCGTTAAAGAAACAAATTGCGGCTTATTTCCTGGACAAGATAAATGCGTGCCGACTTCGGTAATGGATACCGTTCGCGCGTGTGAAATTGCCGTGATTTGATTTTTGCCTTGCAATTTTCTAATTTCCCTGGGATATGATTGCGAGTTATTATACAGAATTGCGGGAGAGTCTTGCTTAAATAAATTGATCGGCGCAAACAAGTGCAAAGCTTATTGCGTGGGAATGGAGATCATGCAGTGTCGCGACACGTACGCGCTGTGCGTGCCCGAGGACATGGGCACAATTTCTAAACCACTTTAGTTCGGGTTACCGTTACGTTCGACTGGTTGGTTTGTTTTCCCAGGTTTAGTAGACTGTTCTGGAGATAAATCGGTAATGTGAGACCGTCCTTTTTGTGTCTTTCTGTCTGGCTCGACCGGTTATCTCACAAACAGAAGAATTGTGGAATTCGCATAGAAAAGCGCTGTGCTTTCATTCTTTGCCGTTCAACGGATGACCTTCATTGGGTCGGTCTGTTGTATTAAACCTTTTTTTCCATGGACCCACAGGGGATTCTGTGAAAGTAGCACTTCCAAAAAAAAAAAATAATAAAATAAAATAAATAAAAAAAAAGCTACTACTTTTTGGCTACATCCGTTTTGTGGTTTTTTCATAACAGATAGATCTCACCAGTGGTCAGCTGTTCTTAGCAAGGTATTTTCACTAAACATGTTCTTTTGGAAATTAATCGATGAAAGTAGTTTTGACTTGTATAGTCTTACGTAGTTATTCCACCAATGTCTTTGATAGAGACGAGAAATGACCAAATATATGTAAACCACCAGTAACAAAGGCAATGTCTTGAAATAATTTAAAAGAAGTGTTGTGGTTGATCCTTGCAGCTTTTCGTGATGTCAGAGAAGTATTTTAATCAATACGTGTGGCAGGGAATGGGGTGTAATCAGAGATTTTATAAAATCCCTCGCGAATTCAGCAGTGACGGGAAAAAAACTTTTAATTTTGATTCATCATTGAAGTTTCTTCAGTGGGCTTGTAGAAAGAAACAAGTTTTACACATTTTATGTACCAAAGAATACTTTCTCAAAATGAGTATCAGTCAGCTACTAAAGTACCAATGTCTAGTTTTCAACTTTCCATTGAAATGAAAATGGTGCTTTTGTGTACTTCTCCGCTTGTCTTCTGCTTAATATTTGGATACTTATGCCACAACCCACGCCCGATCTAAAACCCTTAACAGCTTGCCAGTCTGTTGATATAAACAACCTTTTTCTTTAAATAAAGGAAAGCATCTTAAAGCATGTAGTTATTACACGAATTCTAAAGGGGTGTCTCTGTAACGGCTACATTGCTGGAGTGCCAGGGTATCGATTTGGATTTTGCCCTTCAGCAACTGGCCTGGTATTCACAAAGTTTAACTCCGCAGTTAACTACTCCAAGCGGCAAAAATAGATTGACCCAGCTGGGTGTATTTTTGTTTGTTGAATGGGTTAAATTTGTTCATTTATTTTTGGCTGTTGTGGTTGCTAACGGAGCAGTTAAAGCGGAATCAGTTAACTGTCCGGTTAACTTTTGTGAATACGGCCCCTGGCGATTACAAAGGAAAAAAAATCATGGAAAGTCAGAAAGCAAACAGAAAAAAACCTTGCTGCCGTTGGTGATGCTCAGTGCAGTGAGTAATGGGAATTACTCGTGTTGTGTGAAATGTTCACACCCAGTTCCCTTCCTGCGCAGATGTAGTCAATTCTTTATGTCAATGGACATTAAGTTACTAAAACCATTTTTGTTTTAAACGAAAGTACTTTAGCCGTTGCTAAGTTACTTATGCCTTAGGAAAGAAAAATGATGTTTGAATAATTAATACGGTAAGATAATTGCTGCTTGTCTTGTGATTTCATGCAAAATACGCCAGTGTTCAACCTGACCTAATCATTTAATGCGTGAGTTAAAGAAAGAAAAGACTGAAATGGTAGTGGTTTACCCAACGACCACACCTGTCCTCCCACAATAGACGCCCTCAGAAGCGGAAACAATTACACCATATCAGCCCGGTAAAAAATGTCCCAGATGCACGCAACGCTACTGCAGAATGAGTCGGTGGGATAAAAAAAAAAACGGTCGAGTTCACCATTGTACGGCTGGAACCAGTTAGAAGACGGGCTCTAAGTGGCTTGTAAGAAATATAGGGCTGTAAATAAGCCAGATACTTTCAGCTTGGCTTGGTCCAGTAATTGAGGATTGTCTGACGTCTTTCCTGTGTGAGCTGTGTCTTTGTGTGCCAGAAAGTGAGTGTATTATCGACTTGTCAACACTGTGACCTTGAACGGGTCGCTTATGATAACATGCCCGTACACCCCCCCCTACGCAACCACTAATTATTAGCCTCAGAAACTGGTAATAGCAGTACCAAAAACAGACGTGCTCAGCCTGCGTGTGAGCCACAGGAGCACTCGTGCCCTTGGACAAAGAGACCGGGCGACAGGAGTTCATTAAGAGGAGTAATAAGTGAACACGTTCAACAAGTTGACGTTAAAATAACACCCTGTTGTCTAAAATGGACTGTATGAAGCAAGTAAAGCAGCGGCTCCATGTGTCCGTATGCGTATGCGTATTGCGTATGCGTATAAAAAATCGAATTACTATATTTTCATAGAGTTCGGCTCCATGTATGCGTATACGTATTGCGTATGCGTATAAACTGTACGCCTACGCATCCGATCGCTCCGTGAGCGATTCAACTGGCAATACGGATCCAAAACGCATCATAAATCATCCTGGATAAGGAGGGGAATTCCATGTCATGACGTTTAAAATCGGGCTATCCCGAATAAAAAGCAGAACGTGTTTACAAAAAGAAAATAAAAAATTAGTCAAAATGCCGAAATCCATAAAAGTTTCTACGGAGGACTTAGAAAAGATGATTGAATTTGTGCGAAACAATCCGTGCATTTACGATCCTTCACTTCCAGACCACAGAGATGCAGCAATGCTTGCTAAAAGTTGCAGCTGTGCTTCCATGTTCATTTTCCTTCTTCAATATGTAGTACAGGAGTATTTATGGAATGCCATTTTAACATTTAATGCTTATTTTTGATATCAAAATGTATTTAGAGATATCAATAAATCAATTTCGATCTCATTAATTTATATTTTGCTATCAATAATTGAATTTTAGATGGCAAAAAATTATTTTTGAGATCAAAAATTCAATTTTACAAACCTAAAAAATCTTACGGGAGACACACATTCACATAAAATATAACGAATCGTCAATTAAATTTTGGAGATGAAAATTTGAATTATTGAGATCAATAATAACAACATAATTTTTGATCTCAAGAATTGCTTCTTTTTTATACAGTAAAAAATTAAAATAAAGATTCTGTATACAAGGACAGCCATTATTTATTTACAGATATGCGTTTCTGAATTTTTTATTTAAAAAATAGACTGATATTTTGATATCAAGAATCAGTTTTTGAGATGAAAAAATCGTTTGCAGATTTCAAAATACAAATTAAAAATGTATCAGTCTGAAATAATGATATCTGAAATAAATTCTTGATATCAATATATAGAAAATCAATTAGTGAGCTCGAAATTAATATTTTGCTCTCAAATATTTAATTTTTGCTATCAAGAATTGAATTTTTGATCTCAAAAAATCAATTTTAGATATCTTTAAATCATTTTTGATATCAAGAAATATTTCTTGATATCTCTAAATATTTATTGATATCAAAAATTACTTTTTGAGATCAAGAATACATTTAGAGATATCAAGAATACAATTATAGATAGCAAAAATTAATTCTCGATATCAAAATATGGATTTATTGAGATCAAAAATTAATTCTTGATATCAAAAAATCAATTTTTGAGATCAAAAATTAATTCTTGATATTAATAATTCACTAATAAATGTGAAAACGGCATTCCATAAGTATTTCCGTGTCATGTGATAATATTGGTCTATAGGGCTGTGCGGTTAAACCGGTTCACCTGAAAACCGCGGTTTTTTATTTTCGGTTCGAAACTATAAGTTCAAAACTATATCCCTCCGTTCCACGGGGGATAAAAATGGGTTTCGTTGCTTCCCGTTTTATTTTACACACCACCTTTCGTGCGGCATGTTGAGAAAAGATGTGCAACGTCAAGGTTTCAGTTTGATCGGCCAATTGTCGAAATTACGGCCGTCTGAACTTAAGCAATTTCTCGTGTTGCACTTTCATACAGGCGACTTTGTACGTATCATTTCGACATGAACGCTTTGACATAAAGCTATGAAATCTTACACAGTGAAAGAATATATACAGGTGTGCAACGTCAAGGTTCCATTTTGATCGGCCAAAAATTGTCGAACATAAGTTCATAGAGGCGACTTTGTACGCTTCATTTCGACATGAACGCTTTGATATAAAGCTATGAAACATTACACAGTGAAAGAATATATGTGCAACGTCAAGTTTCAGTTTGATAAACCCAAAAATGTTGATCTTATGGCCCTCTGAACTTGTGACTTGTTGGCGCGGGCTGGGGACTTAGCATCCCTGATGCCTATGTTTGTATGTTTTGGCAAAGGAATTGGGCAATTTGAAATTGTTGAACACTGAATTATTTTAGCTGAAAATTGAAGCAGAAACTCAGTGCAATTGCAAACTGCTGATTTTTACGAAAAATACCGATTTCTATACATAGAAAAACAAAAGTCCTGGCTAGAAAGTTATACTCACGTTTATGATGCGATAAATAAAATCACTCTTTTATTTTTGGCCAGTAACATGTCTCATGAAAAAACCGATTAAAACCGGTTTTTTGTGTTAGAAAACCGGTTCGAACCGCGGTTCAATTTTCCGAACCGGTTCACAGCCCTATTGGTCTATACGTACGTGTTTACGCATACGGAGGCATTTATACGGACATATGGAACCACTCAATACGCAATACGTATACGCATACGCATGGAGCCATAGCTTAAGAATGCGGACATTTTGTCGAAGTAATTACTCTTGTGCGTGAGTCTGTTCGGAAAAGACTAGCGTGGACTCTCTCTCTCTCTCCTCTCCTCTCCGTCTCTCTCTCTCTCTCTCTCTCCTCTCCTCTCCGTCTCTCTCTCTCTCTCTCTCTCTCTCTCTCTCTCTCTCTCTCTCTCTGTCTCTCTCTCTCTCTCTCTCTCTCTCTCTCTCTCTGTCTCTCTGTCTCTCTCTCTCTCTCTCTCTCTCTCTCTCTCTCTCTCTCTCTCTCTCTCTCTCTCTCTCTCTCTCTCTCTCTCTCGTGCGTGGAGTAGGGGGTAAGTCTGCCAGGTGATGGAATTTGGTCTTACACTGCCACCTGGGGAGCGGCACTATATCCGTTAGTAACTTTCCTCCAAGATATACAGAAGGAAATAGCCTGGTGCTTGCTCCTGTCAAAGAAAAATAATAAATAAACAAATAAATACATAAATGATAATAATAATAATAAATGGTGTGAAGTTCTCAGGGTACTTCCCTGCATTCAAAACAAATGTTTGCCTGTATTTATTGTCTATCAAATCATTTGAGGTGGCCAATAAATACAAGCCTCTCAGAGGCATATAAAACTGCGCATGTTGTTTGTCTCTGAAATCAATTGATAAGATATCACTAATCCGCAAAGCAAATTAAATTGATAATGCCCACACCCGTGTGGGGCCAAAGTTTCTGATTTTTATGGAACAGAGAAATATATAAATTCAACAAATGAATGCGAAATAAATTGAATGTAGTGGCCGTTACGTCACTCTTTTGTGGAGTTTGTGCAGTTGCATGTTGCCAATCTGGGTCACGACGCTGCCTCATAAAAATATCGCAAGGGCCAGATTATCCCATCCCATAAACGTATGTTTTTGCATGGATATATCTTCCACTAACGGCCGTCGGGTCCCCCGCCCTAAAATTAAGGCAGTGCATGTATTGCGAAAGAATAGTATTTTGCACACATGTTGTGTGGATACCACCTGCCGAAGAATATATTAAGAGTACCAGTGGGTCGTGCATAGTCACATGATTCAATGATGTGCATTTGTTGGGCACACAAGACAAGTAAACAGGATTAGTGGTAATAGTTTAAGGGGGCTGTAGTGTGCCCTCCTGTGACGGGAATTTGAGCGATGGGATTATGGGAAGGAGCACTACCAAAAGCAACCTTGGTTAAGATTCTCCCCTTGGACAAGCTGTTTTTGGCACAGGTTGCCAAACAATGATGTTTATTGCTAGCTGCGTTTCCTACCACTGTCATTTGTGACACGTCGTCACTTTCGTAACTGGAACCTTTGTGACGAGATAAAGATGGAGGGCACTTAGTAACCACAGCAGTTCTTCTCCATTTTTTTTCCAATGGTGCCGAATTTCGCAGTTTGCGGATAGTTCGGTTACGATGTGGCATTTCATCGGTTATGACATATATGGTTTCACACTGTCAAAGATTCTCCTTATTTTCACATGCGTGTCTTTGCCTTTGATGGTCAATGCCGTGTGAATTTGTCATCTGCAATCTTACCACTTGCTATTGGCTGAGAGTCCGGAAACTGACAAATGTAAAAAAAAAAAAAAATGTGACAAATCTGTGACACCGCAGGATGCATAGACTGCTTTGCAACGTTAAAAATGTTCAATAAAAAGGAAAGCCCGTTGGCTTGGTAGATCGATCTATTCGAGGTGAGTCGTGTGCAGGAAATCATTTATCTAACTTTCCTTTTGACATTTTTTCTAAGCCTCAATTTAATAAGAGGACTGAGAACCGGCCATTTGGTATCAAGTCGGAGGCTTGGTTTTTACCTGCGTTTTCAATCACTGTTTGGTAGCAACGCGAATAATTCTCAGGTCCACAATCAGGGGATAAAACGCAGGCATGCGACACACGGGGGGGGGGGAGGGGGCTGTAAATGTAGGGTTGGTGGGCAACTCTTGCTATGTAACGCCGGCGCGCAGAATGAATGACTACCAAGGAAGCCGCATTCCGTTTGCTGCTACAAATCTCGCTGCTGTAATCTAGAACATCTTGAGAGCAATGAAAAAATATGACTCTCCCAATTGCTGATGTCAGCATATTACTGCATGCATTCATCAATTCTGTCTTTATGGATATTATGTTTTTCAACTAAATTTTCCGGCATATATAAAAATAGACGCTTGTGAGTTTTTTGGTCCGTGTCTTTCGCACGACAAGCACATTGAGTTGAGGTATGTAGTGAGACGAACAAAATCTTTCTCGGCTAAATAGTTACTGACTGATCCCATTTGTTTGGACACCCAATAGCACAGGAGTTAGCGGTCACAAAAGAGATGAAAGCTTGCCTTGTAAAGGAACCCCTCCCCTAACACACTAGCGACTTGCCCGTTTGCGTTTGCGTTGAAGTGCAGAAATAAGACACAGAACAATTGAGTACCGTGACCTTGCCTTTTTGAGACTTTCTTCCAACTACTGGAAGCCCTGGCTTTAGGCCTGTCACTGTGACGTCAGACGGGTGACAGCTTCCTTCAGACTGGACCAGATGTGCGGGCGACACCTTCAACTTTCCCTTAAGCGCGTGTATGCATTACTATGCGGGTTGACGTCGTATTGTAACTTATTAAAAGTTTCAGTAATCTTTTTATTTTCTTGCGATTCTCTTTCTCACTGTGAATGCTGTCAAAGCGTCCTCGGTTCAGCATTCCAAAGTGATTTTTCTCATATATCTCCCGAGGCGCTTTTGTTTATGTGGAATTAGGATTTTTTTAGGTGACTAAAATCATACGACTGCATCGGGTGCTTAAGTGCTCTGTTGGAGTGCCGTGTCCGGAGACATTCTTTGCCATCGTCTATCAATTGGAGGCTCTCCTTCGGGGATGGGAGGGGAGAGCTCGGTGGGGAACAGTTACTGGCTGCAGCGACGTGTTGAAGAACGTTCTAGCTTTGCATATCCGCTCACTAGTTATCTGGGCTTGGATGTCACGAGAAATTTTATACTCTGTAACCTTGATACCGCGGTACATGCTGCGATATTTTGTACGTGTTAAAAATACTAAGTTAAAAAGATTGTAAGGTTTTCTTGATTAGTACTAGCGCTATATCTGATCTAGGCTTATCACCCCTAAACCCAAACATCAGTTTAAGTGAACATATACTGTACATAAAAATAGTTTTAACTAAAAATATGCTTGGCATTTTTCAGACACAGTGTTTGTATAGCTGCTTTTTATATTTCGAGTGTTTAAGAATTAAGAATTGAAATATTTATATGTAAATATAGGAAAATTACCGAGCATTCCGAAATAGCCTCTACCGCAGCTCTGCGTGTAAATACCGCCATCCGGTATTAGAGCCATATATAGATCAGCTTTGTGAATAAGATGGCAAGGCTTAAGTAAAATAACATACCTATCTAAGCTTGAGTATTCAAGTATTTGAGCTTCAAGTATTTGGCCCGTCCCAAATTTGCTGTGACTGAATTCTGTTTGTTGACTTTGTTGACGTAATCGTGGCAGTGACTGGGGACATGATTTGCTGTGACTACATTCGGTTTGTTGACGTTGACGTAATTATGGCAGTAAGTGGAGACATGATTTGCTGTGACTACATTCGGTTTGTTGACGCTGACGTAGTCATGGCAGTAACTGGAGACATGGTTTGCTGTGATTACATTCGCTTTGTTGACGTTGACGTAGTCATGGCAGTAACTGGAGACATGATTTGCTGTGATTACATTCTGTTTGTAGACTTTGTTCACGTTATCATGGCAGTGAATGGGGACATGATTTGCTGTGACTACATTCGGTTTGTTGACGTTGACGTACTCATGGCAGTGACTGGGGACACGATTTGCTGTGATTACATTCTGTTTGTAGACTTTGTTCACGTTATCATGGCAGTGAATGGGGACATGATTTGCTGTGACTACATTCGGTTTGTTGACGTTGACGTACTCATGGCAGTGACTGGGGACACGATTTGCTGTGATTACATTCTGTTTGTAGACTTTGTTCACGTTATCATGGCAGTGAATGGGGACATGATTTGCTGTGACTACATTCGGTTTGTTGACGTTGACGTAATTATGGCAGTGACTGGGGACATGATTTGCTGTGACTACATTCGCCATGTTGACCTTACTTTCTGACAAAGATCTTGCGTGCAGTAGCGGCCAGCGATATTTAAATAAGAATCTTCAAACATGTAATTACCGCATTTTATGGCAGGACAACAAAGTAACATCAATATTTTTACAAGGGTCTGCTGACATCGTGTTCAGTGTTCGAGATTGCTTTTTATGAGAAGTGAATTTGTGACACGAGCAAAGAGTTTCGCCCTTGAATTCGGTAAAACACGAGCATCACGCACGCAAGCTCTATTCTTTGTGCGTCCTGCATGTTTTGCTCTGTATTTTTATCATTTGCTGTAAGAGGCTTCAGTTTCAAAGGAGTCGGCATTTTGATTGCCCAAGACCAAAGGGGTTTATATTGGCGCTCTGATTAGTGAAGTATCGACTGGCTCCACTGATGTGAATGCTTGATGTGAATTGGTCACGTGACGCCTCATATAGCAGAGGCGTGTACTTTTTGTTCGGTCGTATGTTCATCCGTGATCGAAAATTTCACTGTTTGTGGTCAATTTGATGCCTAAAAGAACAAATGTGGATCAAAATTACTTATCGTGTCACGTGCCGTTGAAGTTAAGGGTGGATGTATAGTTAGTGGTGCTGCGTAGTGAGGATGTACCGCGAGGTGAGGTGTGCACGGAGGATGAGATGCGCCGTGAGGTGAAAGTGTACTCCAAGGCGAGGTTTGCTCGGAGGGTTGTGTGATGCCGCGTTGTGAAGGTGTACCATGAGGCGAGAGGTGCACGCAGGGTTGGGTGATTCCGCGTCGATGATATTTCAAGGAAAAGACCTCTACACTGCGGCATCACCCAATCCTGCGTGCACCCCTCGCCTCATGGTACACCTTCACGACGCGGAATCACCCAACAGTGCGTGCACCCCTCGCTGCATGCGGCACCTTCACCACGCGGAATCACCCATCCTGCGCACGGAGGATGAGATGCGCCGTGAGGTGAAAGTGTACTCCAAGGCGAGGTTTGCTCGGAGGGTTGTGTGATGCCGCGTTGTGAAGGTGTACCATGAGGCGAGAGGTGCACGCAGGGTTGGGTGATTCCGCGTCGATGATATTTCAAGGAAAAGACCTCTACACTGCGGCATCACCCAATCCTGCGTGCACCCCTCGCCTCATGGTACACCTTCACGACGCGGAATCACCCAACAGTGCGTGCACCCCTCGCTGCATGCGGCACCTTCACCACGCGGAATCACCCATCCTGCGCACGGAGGATGAGATGCGCCGTGAGGTGAAAGTGTACTCCAAGGCGAGGTTTGCTCGGAGGGTTGTGTGATGCCGCGTTGTGAAGGTGTACCATGAGGCGAGAGGTGCACGCAGGGTTGGGTGATTCCGCGTCGATGATATTTCAAGGAAAAGACCTCTACACTGCGGCATCACCCAATCCTGCGTGCACCCCTCGCCTCATGGTACACCTTCACGACGCGGAATCACCCAACAGTGCGTGCACCCCTCGCTGCATGCGGCACCTTCACCACGCGGAATCACCCATCCTGCGCACGGAGGATGAGATGCGCCGTGAGGTGAAAGTGTACTCCAAGGCGAGGTTTGCTCGGAGGGTTGTGTGATGCCGCGTTGTGAAAGTGTACCATGAGGCGAGAGGTGCATGCAGGGTTGGGTGATTCCGCGTCGTGAAGGTGTACCATGAGGCGAGGGGTGGACGCAGGATTGGGTGATTCCGCGTCGTGAAGGTGTACCATGAGGCGAGGGGTGCACGCAGGATTGGGTGATTCCGCGTCGTGAAGGTGTACCATGAGGCAAGGGGTGCACGCAGGATTGGGTTATTCCGCGCCGTGAAGGTGTACCATAAGGCGAGGGGTGCACACAGGGTTGTGTGATTCCGCGTCGTGAAGGTGTACCATGAGGCGAGGGGTGCACGCAGGATTGGGTGATTCCGCGTCGTGAAGGTGTACCATGAGGCGAGGGGTGCACGCAGGATTGGGTGATTCCGTGTCGTGAAGGTGTACCATGAGGCGAGGGGTGCACGCAGGATTTGGTGATTCCGCGTCGTGAAGGTGTACCATGAGGCGAGGGGTGGACGCAGGATTGGGTGATTCCGCGTCGTGAAGGTGTACCATGAGGCGAGGGGTGCACGCAGGATTGGGTGGTTCCGCGTCGTGAAGGCGTACCATGAGGCGAGGGGTGCACGCAGGATTGGGTGGTTCCGCGTCGTGAAGGTGTACCATGAGGCGAGGGGTGCACGCGGGGTCGGGTGATTCCGCAGTGTAGAGGTCTTTTCCTTGAAATATCATCGAATAAAACTGAACACTGACTACCTCTTTCGCTTGTAAACGCACTAACTGCGGAGATGAGCGAGCTTGCGTGCAGGCGAGTCCTGTGTGAACTGACCTACGACAAAGCCTGTTCTTGTGGTTGTGCCAAGCAGATACACACGATGATGCACACGATGTAAGAGATGTAGAAATGCTTCGATTTCAGTTCGAAGCTGTTCACACCTACTCACCAAAGCATGGCTCGTTGAAATCGTAGTTTGTGTTGTGGCATCGCATTAGAAATGAGTACTTCGCACCGAAGTAAGCACAATGAATGGTTAGTGAGACAACACGTAATGTGGTAATTGTAAATAAATGCAACCGTGATTACAAGACCGAATAAATAGACATGGCTAGTTTGTGCTTGGCGGGACCTTCATCCAGTGATTGATGGGAATTCCGGGCTAATTTTGCTTGGTGGTCAATTATAGAATAGAGCGAGCTGGTAAAAGGAGCTAACCAATAACACAGTTGGAGGTTTAAACAAGGCCAGGACCATTTATCAGGGCATTTTGGGTCACAGTAAACTGAATGATCCCGCAATTCTCACGCAATCGTTACGTCTGTGTAGAACAATCAAATGATTTATACTGATTCTATGTGCAGTTTCTCGCTCCTGTGCCCCCCCCCCCCCCACACTGTTGTCAAGGAAGGACGTTCTGCCTCCCGTTCGCCGGTGGGACTTGGTCCTGTCCGCCACAAGCCTGGCATTACCGGGCTCCATATAGTTCCGCAGTGACCTCGTGCGGTCCAGATGAAAGGCAGGGGGTGTTGTCCTGGGAATAAGAGGGTGGCACTTTTTGTGTCTGAACGCGTTTGCAGTAGTGTAATGTAGTGCAGTTATTTGAGACTTAGAGTCTCTGTTACTGTTGGGAATAATTAAGCTTAAGTTCGAACATTGAATTTATGCGCTAGTTTTCAAGTGCTGTACGGACATTAAAAAACACGATCGTTATTTGCAATGTTGTTATGAAAATGTGCGCATAATGAACAATATAAATATAGGAACAGTGAACGCTGTAAATGTACACATAATGAGCATATTGAATGTTGGCATAGTGAACAGTGTATATGTAGGCACAGTGAACACTATGAATGTACACATAATGAACACTGTAAATGTAGGCATAGTGAACACTTTAAATGTACATATAATGAACACTGAATGTAGGCACATTGAACACTGTAAATGTGTACATAATGAACACATTGACTGTAAGCATAGTGAACACTGTAGATGAACACATAATGAACACTGTAAATGTGCACATAATGAACTCTGTGAACGTAGGCGCAATGAACACTTTAAATATACAGTGATAAACACTGTAAATGTAGGCATAGTTAACACAAGGAATGTAGGCATGGAAAAAGATTAGCTGTGTGTCAGGCACGGACTTGCGGAGGAGCTATGAACGTCATGACGTGGCATCGTCTGTCGTCACGAATGAGGCGTGGCACACTTGAGATGGAGAAATGATTGTTCTGCACTTTGTCCATCCACTTTTCAGGAACCTTGTTCTTTGAAGTTACTAATGTTGTGTTTATTTTGTTAAATGAAAAGAAAAAAAATTACGCCCCAAACTACACCTGCTATTCATTTTCTTCATTTTGGATTTACTGTTGGTGATATTTGCAGTAACAACAATTTGCATTAGCAACATTATGAGTTGACAGTGTACGATACTTGACACTTCAGAAGTGTTTATTACACAGGTAGTACCATCATGCATCCGTATTGTTTTTCCGCCCGCCCACACAAATGGCTTGTTTTTTAAGCCCGTTCCCTCACTGGCCTTTGATGAAGTCATCAATTGAGTTCCGCGCTGTGATTACCTCAGTCCGCCGTAGAGTGCTCATTAACCAGCCCTAATTACACTCAAATTCGAAACTAGTAGCTGCAATAAATGAAGGTCAAATTATTTTGCGATATAGATTCAAATTGTGTATTGCAGTTACAGAGCACTGAGTATGTGAGGCTGCTTATTCCTTATCAGTAAAAAAAGAAATATTTAAATATGTCACCAAAACACGCACACATTGAATACATATAGTTGCAAAATAATGAGGGGGTAATGGGGTGTCGTAGTTTCCAATTGGGGGCAGGGGGAACTGTAACTCCACGGTTTTTACTCCTGGGATGGGATGGTTTACATGCTACGTTCAGGCGATCCTTGGAGTCTTATATACCGTCTGATTAACTCCTGACTTCTGGTACAAGTGTCGGGCTGTGATTGAAGGCTGCGACCATTCCTATGTCGCGCGTCCGAATGCTTGTACTCAGTCTCGTACTGACCCCGAGGAACAAGCCTTGTATAACCGCCCCACAAAGTGCTGACCCCGAGGAACAAGCCTTGTATAACCCTCCCACAAAGTGCTGACCCGGAGAAACAAGCCTTGTATAACCGTCCCAAAAGTGCTGACCCCGAGGAACAAGCCTTGTATAACCGCCCAACAAAGTACTGACCCCGCGGAACAAGCCTTGTAAAACCGTCCCACAAAGTGCTGACCCCGAGGAACAAGCCTTGTATAACAGTCCCACAAATGTTGACCCCGAGAAACAAGCCTTGTATAACCGCCCCACAAAGTGCTGACCCCGAGGAACAAGCTTTGTATAACCCTCCTACAAAGTGTTGACCCCGAGGAACAAGCCTTATATAACCGTCCCACAAAGTGCTCACCCCAAGGAACAAGCCTTGTATAATTCTCCCACAAAGTGCTGACCCCGAGGAACAAGCCTTGTATAACCCTGCCACAAAGTGCTGACCCCGAGGAACAAGCCTTGTATAACCGTGACACAAAGTGCTGACCCCGAGGAACAAGCCTTGTATAATCCTCCCACAAAGTGCTGACCCCGAGGAACAAGCCTTGTATAACCGCCCCACAAAGTGCTGACCCCGAGGAACAAGCCTTGTATAACCGTCCAACAAAGTGCTGACCCCGAGGAACAAGCCTTGTATAACCCTCCCTTAAAGTGAAGGGTCACGAAGCACCCGCGCTACAGTTTGTGTAATTACCTCGTCTTAACGTTTTTTTTTTTTTTGGACAACTTAAAACCTCGTAGGTGTAAATATACTTTGAAGTTATGCAGTCCCTGTTTTGGGCGTCGTTCGTTTGTCCCAGTGTGCGCCGCAGGATATGACTTGCTTGCATTGGGAAGTAAGTTTTAGGAATACTGTGCTCCAAAAACTGTAGATAAGCATTCTGAACCACACTTGGAATGGGCATGAGTGTATCGATGCCGAGCAGCTCCTGTAAGGTCGTAGTTTTTCTTCGATTTGTGTTCTGGAAATGATGGTGTCTTGCAGCAGGCCTTCTAAAGCATTGCATCAAAGACCATTCCTTTGCTGCCGCAATTACATAACGTGAAACTACTCAGTAAAAAAGCAGACGTCACGTGTTACTTTGACCGCATGACTTGAAATAACAACTAGAAGCTCATTCCGCTAGCGAAATGTTAAACACTTGACAAAATTAAAACGCAAAAATACTTCCTTCAATGGGTTATTTCTTGAATAATATATTGCAAACAACACAGCTTGAATACGTCTTATAAGCCGAGTTGTGTTTGGTTGTTGTTGACTTAAAGTTTTATTGACTGACCAGGCATACGCCTTGTTATCTATTTACGCAGTGAGAGCTCGCACAAAGCTCATTGAGCAAATGTGTGTTCTCTGCTGTCGTTAAATGCTACGCATTTAATTGCAAAAAATACCCTCTTTTCACATGGCGTTTTAACAAAGAAAACGAAATCAAAGACGAAAATAAAAAGTGACATGCACATGTTCAGATCAAGCTCTTCATAAGTCCCAAGTTTCATGGTCGTAGGGCCCATAGTGTCAGATAAGAAGACACAAAAAATCGGGAAAAGTGTCAAGAAGAAAAAAAAAGGACGAATTTTGCTCGCACAAATTCATATAACCCTTGCAAGCCAAAGGCTTGTCAAGTGTTAAATATGCACCTTCGCTTGTTTTTTCCCCACACAATGGCGCTTTACTAGAGGGGAGGGGAGGGAGTTGAAGCTTAGAATAAGTTGTCTCTCAGCCTCTTCCTGAAATGTCGTGTGCTGACGGTTAGCAAATTCTTTGTTTGATTTGATTTCAGATTTGCTGGGGCGTGATGATGTAGTCAGACTACAGATATTGGTGGAGGCGAAAGAGCAGTTTTGTACAGATCTTGAGAACATGCGTGTAACACGTGTGATGTTTCGTGTGGCACGTGTCGTGTTTCCTGTTAAGCGTGTGACGTTCCCTGTTATACGGATGCGTTGCTTGTTATATGGGTGATGTTTCCCGTTATATGGGTGATGTTTAATGTTATATGGGTGATGTTTCCTGTTATATGGGTGATGTTTCCTGTTATACGGGTAATGTTTCCTGTTATATGGGTCATGTTTCCTGTTGTATGGGTGATGTTTTCTCTCCACCTCGCGATTCCCTGGTCTGTTTGATCCAAGAGCTACATTTGAAACTTTCATTTTCTGATCCCAGTTAACGACTGCATTTAACAATATATATACGATAAAAGCTGTTCACAGGCACAGAATGTGTACAGTGTAAGAGGAACAGCGGGTACGATAAAAACTGTGGCTCCAGCCGGTCTAGTCTATATGCCAGTTAAGGCTCGTGGAGTGTACGGTATGCCGTGAGCGGGAAAGGCGCGCGCCCGGTCGCTCAGGCGCGTGATTGCGATCTGAAGGCTAAGAGGATATCTTGTTGGTGAAGTCACACAGTCTCCAGTGACTGCGTTTGATACAGAGAATTGCTAGTGGGCGCATCGCGGGCATAATCACTGCTGATGAATTTAGGTGTTCCGGACGCCATCCGCACCCATGGCTTTCCTTGGTTGGTGATCCATGAAAAGGACGTATGGAGGGTTTGCGGGGGGGGGGGGCGGCCTGGCGCTATGGGTGTTACGTTCAGTTGGATGACATCACAAATTTAGTTTTGAGTTTGGGGGGTGGGGGGGGGGGGGCGGAGGGGGTCAGGAAGCCTTACATTTTTTATTGCATATGTACTTTATCGAAAACCTCTAATAATTGAATGTGCAATTACGCCTGTAACTGTTTCATTGTTCTTATTGCAGTTCTTTGTAACCAAGGGTGGAAATTTATCCACTTGAGCAATGCGTTCTTTCGTATGTAAATATTTTTATCCGCCGGGAACCGGACGGATATAGTTTTCATTCTGTCCGTCTGTCTGTCCGTCCGTCGAGCCGTCTGTCCGTCTTTCCGTCTGTGCAATTTCAGTCTCACGCGCCTACAGCCCGCATTAGTGGGTGGATTGATTTCAGATTTTACCCAGGGGTGCTCCTAAGCATCCCGCAGTGCAGTGACCAGGATTCGACCGGATCCGAGCAAAATTGCCAAAATGGCAAAACTTTAAAAAATTGCAGACACTGAATAAGGACTTTGCATAACACACATCAGTCTCACGCGCCTACAGCCCGCATTAGTGGGTGGATTGATTTCAGATTTTACCCAGGGGTGCTCCTAAGCATCCCGCAGTGCAGTGAACAGGATTCGACCGGATCCGAGCAAAATTGCCAAAATGGCAAAACTTTAAAAAATTGCAGACACTGAATAAGGACTTTGCATAACACACATCAGTCTCACGCGCCTACAGCCCGCATTAGTGGGTGGATTGATTTCAGATTTTACCCAGGGGTGCTCCTAAGCATCCCGCAGTGCAGTGACCAGGATTCGACCGGATCCGAGCAAAATTGTCAAAATGACAAAACTTAAAAAAAATGGAAGAAATGAATTAGGAATGAGCATAACACATATCGGTCTCACGCGCCTACAGGCCGCATTAGTGAGTGGATTGATTATTATCTTCACACCAAATCAACCATGTACCACTGGCTCTACAAACCTCTACTTCACTGACCACAAGGCTGTATGGTATTCTTTGGAACAGTTGTTCACAGGAACATCATAATCAGGTATACAATTTGCGCGAACCCGGCGGATTCATGCTTCTCGAGCATCTAGTTTTTGCTGAAAATTGACGTTCTATTTATTTTTTGTTTCATGTGGTCAATTTTTATAAATAAAATGTGAAGGAACGGGAAATTTATGTATTTTGTCGCGATTAATAATAATGTTTAAAATTCTTAAATGTCACTCGTCGCAAACTCGTGGAGAGGTTTGAAAAGTGTACCAGTTGATATATTTATTAGACTTGATGTTTGTCATGTGTCTGTCTGATTGATAGTGTTATTTAGTTTTCTGCATGGTCGTCGCTCTGTCTGCAAGGTGCTGGGAAAGCATTTAAGTGAGTCACTTCCGCAAACATCTCGGCAAGTTCCGGAAAATATCGGAAAGTAGTAAAACTGATGATAGATCAGTCATGATAGATTTGGTAAATGGGTGGGTTAGTAATAACTAAATTATTATACATTTTACATAAACGCAAAAAAAATTCAGAAGGATATTCGAAAGTTGCCGAGATTCCGTAAAACTTGCCCAAAAAAAAAAAAAAAAACTTAACTGCACGGTGTACCCATCTGTGGCCGTGCAAAGAGATTACCAGGCTTCTGAAGGTTGGTGATTCTTGTAAGTGGTTTGTGTGATGTGTTTTGCTCAATCCTATGGTTAATGATAAATGTAAGCTACTGCGGTACGAACATGCGCCGAAAATGACTCACACTGAGTGATTAAAAAAAAACGCATGGGAAGTTAAGGTTCCATTTCATGATTTGATAGTTTGGTACAAGTCACGGGGCGTTTTCTTGCTAGTACTTCTGTTAGTAATTCTTGAATGTCGAAGTTGTCCAGACACTTAAACAGATAGAGATAGACAAAGGCGGCTGTTCATGCAGGGCAAACAACGACACAGACATTGCAGATAAACTGTGGGGGGTGGCGGGGGAGGGGGTGGCCGGAAGTCGTAAATGAGCAATGGGGATCGTCTCCGTCCTCGCTCAAACAAATCAAGAATGTCTCCGCGAGAGAGAATATCCGTTCACCTCCTGAATGATGCTTTCTGTGTCGACCGCTTGTGACGACGTCTTTAGACGACTGATTGTGACTACTTCTTATGATGACGTCTTGTGACGGTTGCTTGAGACGACGCCTTGTGACGACCTATGGCGACGTTGTCTCATGACGTTATAACAGTTCATAGCGACAGCCTGGTACGAACTTTACAGGCACTTATTGTTCTCTTGCCTCCTCCCTTCCTCCTCCCACCCCCCCCCCCCCCCCCCCCCCCCCCCCGTTTAAGTACACTGTTCTAATTGCAATTTTTGTGACCAAGTGTGGAAATTATCGTCTTGAATTGCATTTGAGCAATGCCCTTTTTCGCGTGTAAATATTTCATGCCGAGAATTGATGTTCTGTTTTATTTTTGTGTCACGTGGTGAATTATTTTATTACCAATAGCCGTAAGAAGCGTAATGCGTGTCGTGATGTAATCCGTTTTGTAATGCTCAGTGTTTACCAGTGGTAGAGTGTTGGATAAGACCTGAGTTTGTTGAGAGCAAAGGCCCGACATTTTTGCGTACGTACTTTATGGATGGTCAGTTACGTGCGTTGTGTTGCGTGTGCCCTCCGTCGTGATGGCCCCTGCTGGTAATGATTGCCGACAAAGAGTCGTCAATAATGCATGTTTTTCTGCCCGCTTGGCGTTCTGGCGTGAAACGGTCGGTGTCCCCTGCCACTCATTTTCTCATTAAGCAATAACGACTTTTTCCTCACATTGTTTCTCCGGGGACTTCTCCTCCGGCCCCCCGCCCCCCCCCCCCCCGACCCCGCCCCTCACAGTGGCTTGTGTAGATGTATTTTGTGTGGATAGAATACGTATCAAATGTAGAAGAGAAGCATTTAAGTCCATGCTGTAGCACTGTGTTTTATTCACCTGGATCCGCCGCACTAATTCCTCCCAGCAACCCACCATACCTCACCTTTATTTAAACGATCTTTTTTTCTGGTTCGAAATCGAGCCACTGGGCGTAAAAACACTGGTGGTAATGGCGACGAGTGCTACTTAGGGAGTCAGTCGGTGATTGCAATCAACTGCTCATCACGGTAAATAAACCAAGCTGCGAGCTGTTCTGCTTATACGATGCATATTGCAACATGGCGTTTCTTATGTTAGAGTGAGTAACAAGACTATCTGTCTTGCTTTATGTTTCCACTTCCGGCATTGTAGTGGTTACCCCCCCCCCCCACACGTGACGAGTGAAATATCGGCCGTCGGCACTGGTATTGACGATTAGTTCAAGGGCTACTTATACAAAGGCATTTAAAGTTACTTTGTTGAACGAATTATGTTGCTTGGTTGTTGCTGACGGCAAGCGTTTGTCGGCATTTATTAGTGTAACCGTTGATGGCGTTAAGTTTTGTGTATTTTTTGGTGTTTACACGTTTTACCTGCTATTTTTGTGTAATTTGAGTATTTTTTTGTCAATGACGTCACGTACGTATATCTCTATGAGTTATATTAGAAACCAAAATTAATAAAAGAAACAAATGACAATCGTGTTTTTTTTTATTCATTAGTTACCTTTACGGAAGGATATATTACGAGGAAGGATCATGGAGCTGCATGCTTTGTACTGGATTCGGGTACACGTAGGAAGACTGTGAACGAGGCGACTCCCATAAGTGCCCGAGTCCATGACGAGGCACCCCAGCCCCTTATTCTATCCCAGTTGTGAAATAAACATACACAACCACACTCAGATAGCCAATAAGATAGCCGGAAATAATCTATTATCCCTCTTTTTCCCGGTTCAGCGTTTTGGGGCTATAAGGTTCGTCCTTATAAGACCTATAGTTACATCTCCATCACTTCGACGCTAACTGGATTTGACTAATTGGGCTGTTTTAATACCGTACTGGCGACCGTGATACTCCAGGTGAACTCATTAAACTGTCAGTATTACATGCCCGCCGCACGAATATTGCTGCAGTGTAGGGGAATATCCACCTGCTGTTGAACGAAACTCGGGTTCAGGCTAATGCGAGAGGAGATACTTTTTTGGTCGAATAAACTTCAATATTCGTGTGTCCTCGGCGGTACCCTCTCAGTCGGCAGGCCGTGTCCATCACTTGTGAGCTTATCCATCGTGGTCATGTTTGTAAAGACGTTTTCAAAAATGCCACTGCTCATTCAGAATATTTCTTGTCCGACTGTTGTGTCTCCCCGACAAAGGGGAGACAGTGTTCGTACGTTCTGTGTGAGTACATGTATGGGGGTTGGGACAACTCGACCCTTTGCCAACTCGGCCCTTCGCTAACTCGGCCCTTTTTGGACAACTCGGCCCCTACTCCTTGGGACGACTCGGCCCCTTGCGAAAGACGACTCGGCCCCTAACTGCCAACTTGGACCCTAATTTTAAATATTTCTCAAATGAGACCAGACGTCTGTTCAACAAAGAGTAAACCTAAAATTACATATTATTGCATTTGAATTTTTAGTTCAAACGCGTACCCATTTTTCTTAATGTGAAAATTAATTGCAACTTCGGAATTGCTAATATCTGAATCATTAAAAGGATATGAAATGCTTTTTAAAATTTCCATTAAAATGCAATACACATTATTATCACACGAATAATTAATTGCAATTTTGATATTGGTAATTTCTGAATCATGATAGGGACATAAAAGGCTTTTGAAATTTCTTTTACTGTGCAATGCACATTCTGATAAAAGGAATACTTAACTGCAATTTGCAAAATTAGATTTCTGCTGCGATGGTTGTCAACAGAATTCATCCGTCATCATGGGCAATGCGAAATCGGCAACGCAGCGTTTTGCTCTGCCCATTTTGCAAACAAACAATTCAATACTATCGAATTGTACTGCAGATGAATCGATGCCTGTACTGACTGCAGGTTTGCGAAGTTCTATAAAAACTTTTTACACACCACAATGTGTAGGAAGTCAAAACAAAATTCTTTATCAACTTTTTAACACACCACAATGTAATTGAAGTCCTAAAGGGCAATATGCCTTTATTTGTAAAACGGTGGTAACTGGTGATTTTCAGACGAAAGAGATGAGTGAAAAGAATTTATTTATTTTTATAAGTGGAATTTGAGTCTAGAAAATCATCAGAGGATGAAGAGCGTTCGCGCTTGTTGGAAATAAAGTGAAAATTTGTCATATTCTGGTTTTCTTTTACCGTCAATATATATATATATCATGCTGCGGAAACGGTTAACTCATTGTTAAATTTAAAAATATAATTAGGGGCCAAGTTAGAAATTAGGGGCCGAGTTGTCTTTCAGGTAGGGCCGAGTTGTCCCAAAAAAGGACCGAGTCGTCTTTCAGGTCGGGCCGAATTGGTAGGGGATGAGTTAGTTGGCAAAGGGCCGAGTTGTCCCAAGACCCATGTATGTGTGTGTGTCAGTCTGTTGTGAACAAAGTGCTGTGTTAAAGATATCTCGAGAACGAAAAGTCTGATCGACCTCAAACGTGATCTGTTTATTCCTTGGATAGGTCGGATGGTCCTTTCAATTTTTGA
Source organism: Protula sp. h YS-2021 (assembly GCA_949752745.1). Classification (NCBI taxonomy): domain Eukaryota; kingdom Metazoa; phylum Annelida; class Polychaeta; order Sabellida; family Serpulidae; genus Protula; species Protula sp. h YS-2021. Next base: position 30,118,077 of record OX457029.1, read on the forward strand.
CGCATATTACAATATTAGGGCAGGTGTATGACATCATTATGTAAAAGTCTTGTGTGCAAAGTTTCTCATCCGATGACCATCAGGGGAAGTTCAAAGTTAGTGCTTGGTAGGTGCGAAAGATTGTCAAATTTTTTCGTCAGTGTGTAACGAACGAATGAAGTCCATGACGTTATTACGTAAAATATGTACATATTGTGAACAAGGTCTTGTGTGCAAAATATCTCAGTAAGGAAAAGTCGTATTGAATTCAAATTTTATATGGATATTTCTTGGGTCAATCGGAGGGCTCTGTCAACTTTTCACTCCTGTCACATGATTAGGGCAGGTGTATGACGTCATTACGTAAAAATTTTGTGTGCGAAATTTCTCAGCCGCTGAACATCGGAGAAAGTTGAAACTTGGTGAGATTGTTGCTTGGTAGGTCCGAAAGATTCTAAAAAAAAAAATTTTTGAGAGTAGAACGAACGAGTGCGGCGTATGACGTCATCGCGTAAAATATGAATATATTTTGAAGATCTTGTGTGCAAAATATCTCGATAACGGAAAGTTCTATCGACTTCCAAGTTCATATGGAT
>OX457029.1:31428851-31478851 GCA_949752745.1 Protula sp. h YS-2021
TCACTGGATGACCCCGGGACACAGTAATGCTTGACGGGTGTGAGACATTAGCACTGTTTCTGTCCAAACATCTAAAACACGGCTCTGAAACCCTTGGAGTAATATCTAGCGATAAGGAACCAATTTTCACCTATATGTGGCGATAAGGAATCAACTTCTTACTTATATGTAGCGATACGGAGCCGCCTTTTCACCTGTACTTAACAGTCTTTTCAAACTGATACTATGCCCTCCGTGTTTTGACTTTCTGCTCTTTTAAAATTAAAAATATTTCGATATTTTAGTCATCTTTCGATATATTTAGCCCCCGCCCCTCCCCAAGAAGACAAAATTATGACACGCAAATCTTAATAGCTTGAAGTGTCACTTCCTAACATATCAATAACACTCGTATTATCTGTTTGCAGTGGCAGTGAGCAATGCTGGCTCGCGTGTGCTGCCAGCGTTTTGTTGGCTCTCCGATGGCCCATCATCATGTGCGGTATTCTCGCGCTGCTCGTCAAGCTGTGGGACTTCTATGTTGTGAACCTGCGCGATTTTGCGTCGGGGAGACAGCTCCCACCAGGCAGCTCAGGATGGCCTTTTATGGGAGAAACTATTCCTTTTGTTTTGAATGTGAGTGAGTTCTAAAGCCTCGTATCTTGCGCTTAACATTTTTTAGTCCCCCGCCGGGGGGCTATAGTTTTCGGGTCCGTCCGTCCGTCCGTCCGTCCGTCCGTCCGTCTGTCCGTCTGCCGACACCTTTTTTGTTAACACACTCAAGCCTACATTTTTCCACCGATTGTTAAGATATTGTATATATGGGTAGTACTGGAACGAACAAGGATCGGTATTGTAAATGAGCAATGTCGGTCCAAGGACATTGGCCCAGCTGAACTTCACAAATTTTCCCTATCCTTATTCAGTTGAATGAGTTTGTTAACACACTCAAGCCTACATTTCTGGATCGATTGTTGAAATCTTTTACATATAGGAAGAATTGGAAGCAACAAAAGTTGGTATTGTAAATGAGCCCTATCGGCTCAAGGACATTGTCCCAGCTGAACTTCAGACATGTTCACAACCTTTACATACTGGAATGAGTTTGTTAACACACTCAAACTACTTTTTTTGATCAATTGGCAAAATGTTATACACATAGGTAGTATGGGTGGTAACAAGATATTGTAAATGAGCGAGGTCGGCCCAACGACATTGGCCCAGCTGGAATTTTAAAATTCACGAATATGATACGAAGTGCTTAAAGGTTGTAGTCCAAACTAACAAAATCAAATACTGGGATTGTACGCCGGCGGGGGACATAGTCAGTTTCACTGACCCACTTGTTTTTCTTGCGTTTAGGCGTTGCCAATGCGGTATCCGGAGAACCCAGCCTAATTTTTATGTGTAGGAGCTCGATCCAGATTGAATTCAAATTTTATGCATAACTTCTTATACATTTTTACCAGTAAAAATAAAATATATAAACAGTATAATATTCACTTAAAACTTCAGATTACTTTCACATTCGATCTTTTTTGTAATTATGCAAGCTGGTTGGAGTTCTCAGCCACTTTTGGGTCGAAATCCTTTGAAGTCGAGTTCGTTTTCGTTCGAGTTCAACTTTAAGACGAATTCGATGTGTGTTTGAGTTTACTTTTAGATCGAGTTTAGCAGAATTCGGTCAAAACCGAGGAGGTTCGGATAAAGGCCACTCTCGTATCATTTGGTTGTTCCCCTTCCACCCTGTATTCTTAAACGTATAGCAGTTTAAAGGCTTGCTGTCCAGCCACATAAATAACAAAGATTTCTCTGGCGAAAGTCCACTCGCGACGCCTGTCCAACGTCTGTTTAAAGGGGTACATGCTCATTTTCCAAGCATCAACACACAGAAGGCCCACTATTTCGAAACTCGAGTCCACTGAAAGCCCAGAAGTCAAAAGGCTGAGTAGTCCGAAGAACTGATATTCCGAACGGGCACTTCTCAGAAGGTTCAGTAGTCTGAAGCCAGTTAGAAGGCTGGGAAGTGCGAAGGTGCATTGTGCAGCTGTTCACCTTCAGTTTTTCCTGATTAAACCAAAATGTTGCCAGTGGCTCGCTCAAGAAGATGGGAGGGGGGAGGGGTGGGTACCCATTCTGTCGTAGACTCCTTAACGCTCTTCTTGATCTTTGTAAAATTTGAGAAATAAACAACGCCACCCCCCCCCCCCCCAAAAAAAAAAAACGGACGTCATCGTAGTTATTGAATTAGCATTTATAAATAAACATTTATAACAACATTTAATCCATGTTGTTGACAGGGGAGGAACTTCTTTCAGAGTCGCCTGAAGAAACATGGATTTATTTTCCGATCACACATTGTGACTTGTCCAACAATAGTGATATGCGGCGCGCGCAATATTCGTAAAATTTTAAATGGCGAGGGAGATATTGTTACCATCAACCCTCCACCGACGTCAAACGTTTTATTTGGTACATCTTCACTGTGTACCACGATAGCGGACGAACACAGCAAACGGCATAAACTCATCAAACGCGCGTTCAGCCATCGTACCTTAGCCGAAGTCACACCGAGGATGTCTCAGATTCTACAGGAGAGCGTCCGCGCTTGGACGCAGCGCGGTTTTGTTTACGCTGTCGAAGAATGTAAGCGCATGGTCTTTGAACTTGGTGCTGAAATTATACTGGGTCTCAGCTTTAGAAGCTTAGATACTGCTAAGCTATTAGTTGAATTTGAAGTGTTTTCAGACAACTTTTTTTCGTTCCCTATAGACATGAAGTTCTCTGGATTTAGAAAGGCGAAAAGTGCACGAGAGGCGTTTCTTAAAATTTTGAGGGCAAATGAGAACAAAGCAGAGGGTAGTATTTTGGGAGTGTTGCGCAAAGAGCCAATTTGCGGTAATTCTGGCCACGCCAATGGGAATGATATTTACGACATGGTTTTGGAGATTTTGTACGCTATGACGTCAACAACGGCTAGTGCCTGCGCGGCGCTGATCACGGATTTGCACAACAATCCTCATGCTTTGCAAAGTGTGTGCCTCGAAGTGGAGAGCCACATGACGCAAGAAGGACTGACGTCACATTGTGACATCAGGTTCTCACAGGTGGCCTCCTCGCTACCTTATGTGAATGGTGTGATGAAAGAAGTGCTAAGACTAAACCCGCCCGTGGCTGGGGGCTTCCGAAAAGCACTCCGAACCTTTGAGCTTGAGGTGAGTTAGTATAATCTAACGCAGTCCAAGCTTAAATTTCAGCGCAATAGTAGAATGTTGTATCATTGACCCAGCTGGCTGTCTAACCTTCCGTTAGCATTCACGTTAAAACGCTTTCCCACATCGATCCCGAAACGCAGTATTGTATTTATCCTTGCGTTGGATACCGCAGATGTTTTATTTCGCATTAATGTGCAGCCGTTTCGTATTGCATTTGTCATTTTGTCAAAATATGTGTTTTATTTTGTTTAGGATAAGATTTTGATAATTAATCCAGCAACGTCTTATCTTTTATCAAACAGTTGCAATACGTATTGCCCACTAAAAAGTCCAAGTTGTGATATCTTACAGTGCGCAATTCCGCCTTTTGTTGAAATTTAGCAAAATGTATCAATTCTATTAAGCCATCGAAAGCAATATTTTAAAGAAGATGGTTGAATACAACTCCACCCAAATGGAAAACGTGATATATGCTTATGCCTTATTTTGCAAAACAAGAGATTAAAGAATGTTGTCGAAATGTTTTTTTTTTCTTAATATTTGTCTTAACAATTTCCAGACTTGTTTTGTTTTCTGCTTGTTTTGAGTTGGACATACCTAGAAAATGGTGATCTAATTGTTGAAATTATGGCTTTTATTAATTTTTTAAATAAGAGACCGAACACTAAAATATTTTTTTCCAGATACGAATCTAATCTGTTGTTAGCTTGAAGTAATAATCAAATTTTAATTTGCAACAAAACATTTAATTTTAGGGTTATCAGATTCCTAAAGGCTGGGGAATCCTGTACTGCATTACGGACACACACAGGAGTGCTCCGGGATTTACTCCAGACTTTTGCCCTGAGAAATGGATCAAACAGGATAAAGACTTCCTCGCCTTTAGTCATAACAAAAATACTGGCAGCCTATCGAACGGTAGTGAGGAGCCGTCTGCCAAACCAAGACGCTGTCGCTATGACTACGTACCTTTTTCCGCCGGAAGTCGCGTCTGTCCAGGCAAGGAATTTGCCAAACAAGTCTTACGACTGTTCATTATAGAAATTTGTTTGTCCTGCAACTGGGAACTTGTTAATGCGACTTCAAAGATAAGAACATCTCCTATTCCGTTTGATGCTCACGGACTTCCAATTAAGATTTGGCCAAGGCGGAATCAAAATGCAACGTAAAAATGACCACTGGCATGGGAATGTCACAACGAAAACTTGCTGCATTATAGTCGGATTTCAGCAGTTTTTTCATCGTTGTTCTTTCGACTGTGCTTGCATGCGTGTACCATTGTTTGTGGGATGCCCAACCGTGTGTCACAAAACTGTTTTTACAATTTCTGTTTTGATCCGGAAATCTTTATATGGTGAGACAAATGGATAAAACAGCATAATCATTGGATGCGTGTAATATTTAACACAAGTTACTGATAATGGAAAGAAGCAATGTGCACCCAAAACGTGTAACTCAAAATTGACTTTATCCCTGTCACTGGGGGTCTGAACAGACCTTTCTCAGTGCGTACTGTGGAAACTGTCCATCAGCAGATTTCAGCTTGATCTTCACTCTAATATGGTTGATTACTGTTATCACAAAATACCGAATTTCTTGATAATAAAAATCTTCTGAAGAATGGTTTTAAGCTTGATCCGAAATTCAATACAGCTCAAGGTGGCCACTTTCGGGAATACATGAATGGTCACTAAATTTAACACTCGAATGGGGCACTAAAAGATCTTGTATTACTGTGTTCTTACGAAGAATGTAGTCAAATGTATCTGATAAAATACACATTCAGTCATCAACAATGCAAAGGAATTTAAGTGCCTGTTCAAACTTTTCAGTGCAACGAGAACATGCCATTGTTAAAGGCCAGTTAACAGACATTGTGACCTCTCCATTTCATAACTATTTCTCCTCCCGGTACAACTAGCCATACATAAGCATAAAATGACAAAATGAATACACAGTCTTTAAATAAGTCACTGCGACCTCCTGTTTAAAAAGTAAAATAAACAACTTCTTAACATAGTTCTGTTGTTATCTTCTGTTGGTCTTACTTTAAGGGTCATGTAGTTTGTACTCTGTTCATTCCTCGGCGCGTTGTACTCTGTCCATCCGTTCGTGAACCACTGAAACTTATGCGCTCTACAACTATTCCTAACATGAAATCGACTGTTTTATATTGGGTTCTTCACCTCTTCTACTTCCCTTGTTTCATTTTTTCTCTTTTCCACCCCAGAGTTTTCCGACTGCTGCGGCTAGACGGCTTGGGCTAGAAAAATAAAACTTGGTCTACGTATGGAGGGTGATGGAAACTGAAAAATCCATATATCCAAAATGGTTTTTGGTCAAGGTCAAATTTGATTTATTTAGAAAATGGCAAGAGAACTCGTTATATATATAATGCAGGAACAAACAATGTTGACCTTTAACATTTGAAAGAAATCATTTTTAGTTCGTAAAAGCTAACGTTCGCTTATCTCAACCTTTGGACGGGATTTCCCTTATTTGCGGTAATCGACGCATAAATTGTGAATTGAAATTATTTTCTAGGCGTACAATGTATATAAACATTGCCAAAAATTGCCTTATAGACAATACCGGAAAGACTCGAGTGTTTAAGACCGAGTAACAACTAATTACCCATTCCTTCTTTATGCACAGAACTGTGAAGACGCATTTTTAGGAAAAGAATCGTGGAAGATTTTTTTCACTAAGTTTCCAGGATAAAGAGGTGCTTATTTGTTTTGTTCTGTTTTGTTTTTGGATATGTTATGGTTACTTGTAACAGGTTGGGTGTTACGACGGAAGTTTAACGGTGTTTTGAATGCCAAACTAAATGGCACCATAAATCGTTTTGTTGACCTCGAGTAACCAAACTCGGTCTTTGTCATCGTACCATGCTTCTTGTAATTTCTCCACGGGTCAGCAGATCATCTTCATCTAGAGATACTAGGGGCTGCGTCAAGCTGACTGTGTGTTAGGGCGTTACTGTCAGATTTTGTGTTAGAGAAGCACGGAGACGCGCGGTGGCACTGAAAGTTCTCTCGTTGACTTGGCTGCACACCACCCCACGTAACCCCAGGACCATTTGGCTTGTCAGGGCTGCTGTGACTGAATTAGCAGAGGGTCAATTGGGCTTATACGTTTCTAGCTAGATTCACGGGGCTACTGCCACTTCCCTCGGCGTGGCGTAGTGGTTCCACTCACGTAGCTCTGTGTACGTGGTGCTACCCACGTGGCGCTACCCACTAGAGTTATCCCTCTTACCTATATCCCTCTCGAGTTTGTGCTTCAACCTCTGTCCAAGTGTAGATAGGAGAAAGAGTAGAATTGGAGCAAACGAGAATGCGTTTGTTGCATGGTTACTCAGTGCAAATTCCTGTTGCAGTTATTGCTGATACAGAAGCTCAATGTCCAAGGCAGCATGTAGCCATCCATGGTGGCTGGCAACATCAACTCCCTCTGCGACAAGTGCAGACCTGCAAAGGAACGAGTACTATGTGAGAAGCAGAACACATGCATTGAATACGAGCACCTCTCTCATATGGAGTGACAGGCGATAGAGACAAAGAAGAAGAGACCAAAGGAGCTGCGCAAGAAACGTAGGAAGCAGAAGGCAGTTTCTGAGTCTAAGCATACGCCTCTAACTGAATCTTCGCCTTCGCATCAGAAGATACTCAGCTAACTGAGCCCCCACTGGGCAAAAGCTGTAATAAGGCCAAGCTGAATTGCTCCGTGTCTAGGACACAGACAGACAATCGCGAGTCAGCTCCCCTCTCCTGATCACCCCCAGAGACATGGATAAATCGTTTTACCTGTGGAAGATGACCAGGAGACGGGTGATGATAACGAGCCATCACACAGAGCGTCAAGGGCGAGGAGATGGGTTCAGATGATGAATTTCAAGAGGTAGAAGTGGCAGCACTGGCCATCCTATCCGGCTCCGTGACAAACTGCGGTCGCTGAAAGGGCAGTAGTATTGGAGGGATCCAGCGGCAGGCAGGCGCTCAATCTGCACCCCATCTTCTCAAACCATACTGTCTCAAGGTATCGCTTCAGCCCCGTACTTTCAGTCCCTTTGAAAGTGATGAAATCGTGGGCCAGGCTCCAGGGTATGCCCGTATTTCAATACCTGGACGTTGGATTCGTAGCTCACAGCGAGAAGGCCAAGACCAGACTCCAAACACTCCTGTTAGTAAGGTTGACGCTTCGGGCAAGTTTCATGGTCAATTCGGCACAATCAGAACTTGTGCCCAAGCAACCATTCTGGGAGAGAATTAAGACTTGGAGTTAGCCAGAGCCTATCGCATAAAAGAGAGATGAGAGAGAATTGTCTTGGATATTCGGGACATCACTGCCCATCAGCCCATGAAGCTTACCGGAATATAATCTCTACTGGGGCTACTAGTAGCCACAGAAAAGACAGTCTGGGCAAACTTCACTTCAGACAATGTCAAAGGGTAATACAATCGGCCGAAACTCGGGGAAGGGACCATCACAGGCTAGTGAACACCCCCTCGAAAGCAATCAAAGATCTGCAGTAGTGGATATCCTCAGAATACCTATCCAAAGGTTACCCATTCAGGCCTCCCATCCAGTGCTATCAATTCAGACAGACGCCTCATCCAAAGGGGGGGGGGGTTTACTTCAAAGAAAAACTGTGGAAGGACACCTGCTTCCCTTAAAATCCAAACATATTATTTGGCTAGAACTTAGAGTTGTTTGGTTGGCTATCACCCAACTGCTCCCCCAATCTGGAAAACAGATCAGTAACCAAACAACTACCCAGATATGTCTCCCCTGCCTAGACCCAAAAGCCTGAGAGATAGACGCCCTCAAATATCAGTGGCCCGAACAAATGCTATATGTCTTCTATATGCCACAGACCATCCTAAAACAGGCGCTTCTCAGAGTCTCGCTGTTTCCAAGAAGCAGGCTCATCCTGATGATTTCATGTCAGTCAGAGGTCCCGTGGTTCACCCTACTTTCACGGTACAAAGCAGAGATGTGACTTCAAATCCGTTGTCATCCTTCCATATGAACTACACTGGGAGCACATTCAGCCCACTCCTCATTTCCTAGACCTAAGGGTGTTATACCCACCTCCACCTTCTTGAAAGGTCAAGGGTTCTCACATGGGGTAATAAAGAACATGCCTCAGGTACATAAGCCACGCACATCTAAGATTTATCAATTACAATGAAATACTTTTTCGGGCTGGTGCGTTAAGCAAATTTTAACCCATTTAAGGCTTCCCTTTCTCTAGAAGGTTTTATGTCAGTGATAGCAGCAATGCTCAAACCAGTTTTGGGCTACGATCCAGGGCAGGACTCTGAATTAATCAAACATTGTAAACTAGTGTCACCCCCATCCAGGTCAAACGTGGCACAATGTGATCTAGAAATGGTTTTTGACCAATGACCGAAACAACCATATTGATCAGATGGGCTACTCTAAAATTCACCTTCCTGCTGACGCTAGCGCTTCAGGTATAAGACTAGGGGAAATCCATGTGTTGGAACAGGAAGATTTAAAGTAAATAGCTACTGGGATACAGTGGTTCTTTAACCCAGACCATCCTTCATGGTAAGCCCCACATAGCCATTAAAGGGGCAGGAAGATTCGAAAAGATAAGGTTTACATCCCTTCCCACTCCTACATTACAGGAAGTGCCAGTACCCACGCTCTGTCCTGTGCGTGCCCTTAGGAAATACATGTAGTTATCCAAGGATTATAGAGCACTAAGCCAGAGAGCACTAATCATTTCATTTAGAGCTGGTGTGATCAGAGACATTTCCAAACAGACTGTATCTAATTATATCAATCGGGTGATTTTAAAAGCATGACCTAAAGTCCAAACAGATCCTGAATTTCTGGCTCAGTGTAAAGTTAAAACCCATCAAGTGAGACAGGTAGCTAATTCCTTGAGCGCCTTTCACAATGTTTCATTAGACGATATACTATGCATAAGACTTTTGTCAGCCCTAGATACTATTATTAGCCTCTGTCTGAAAGAATCCACCAAAAAAAATTCATGGAATTTTATTCAATTGGCCCTTTTATAGCGGCAGAAATAAACATTTCTAAAGCTGACTCTCTGTCTGTTGTAGCTACAGTCAGAGCCAGAGAGGAGCCACATCAAGCGAACGGGGGTGAGGCTTCGGACAATCCCCAAGTCCAGGACAAGATTACCGTACATCGGTCAGTTCGTACACATGCCATCCGACATAGGTTGGACGTACCTTCCGTGAGAAGATGGTAGTAAGACACATGAGTGCTTCTGGTCAAAACAGTATCCTTACTCTATTGTCTTAGTCTGGTCACTTCAAGTGTGATAGTGTGTCCATGCATAAATACTTAACAACGAGGTTTTCTAGTGCATCCCTCTTTTGAAAAGGGGAGGGGGATTGGAATAACCAATTAAGCAAATGGGTAGAGCCATATCGGGTAATGGTTCTTCCCACATGGCTATACCCATTAGCCACTAAGACCCCTATGGACAGAGCCAACTCCAAATGGATGGCTCGACCCATGTGGTCGGAGGCATATGATCAATTAATACAATACTGGAGCCAGCCTTGTGTATGGCTCCACCCATATGGGTTTTCAACTGTCGCTCTTTCAGTACAATTCATTTAACCTTTTAGTATATATTATATTTCGCATCGAGATTGCCAACTCCTTTCAGACTCATTAAAAGAATCACAAAGGTGATATATTTTATTTCGCTCAATACATATATCAGTAAAGTGTAGTTCGCATTGAAAGAACATTTCTACACGAGGCGTGCCAAAGTGGGTGTTCCCCAACGCCGGTTTCTAATACCGTCTAAGGGTGGAGATAAGCAAAAGTTAGCTTTTGTTAAGCAAAACCATCGTATTTTTCGTAAAACGCTTTTTTACAAGTAAAAGCGAATTTTGCATTTTCCACATTAGACTTTCGGTTAAACGCCCTAATCCATCCTCACTTCAAACCCGCTGAAGTACAAAAAGGAATGTGGATTATTTGTTGTCACTTAGTCTTAAACACTCGAATGTTTCCAGTATTGCCTAATAGGGCAAGTGTTGGCATGTTTATTTACATTGTACGCCTACACGTGTAGAAAAGTTCAATTCACAATTTATGCGTCGATAACTGCAGACAAGGCAAATTCCGTCTGAAGGTGAAGAACGCGAACTACGCTGTTACTCATAAAAAAGCGTTTTACGAAATAAAATAATAGCTTTGGGTTTCAACTCCTTAAAGGGATTTATGGGACTGTGAATACCTTAAAACTAACTGATTTATGTTACCTAGGAATAAGTGCAGAGATTTTGATCTCATTTTCGGACTCCACCTTAAATGACATTAGGAGTACCTTTGTAATTTGAACTTTGCCCTTGATTTTAAAGGTCAAAGGTAGCGTGACCGGTCTTGTCTCGAACATTTAAATACACATACATGTACAGTAAAATCTGGCTCTGGACAAACTTAACTTATAATTCGGACAAAATATTTCAGTCCCTTTTAATTTACAATTGGTTTCTGTGTCCTAACAACCTGAATACTAGGGACGCTTCCCTATTCCGGACTCTGGACACAATTCTAAAGCGGGGTTTGACATGCGATTTTTAGTAAAGATACTAACGTCGATATAACGTTGATTTGTGGTTGCGACATCGATCCAACTACATTGCAACATAAAATCTGGTTGTTATTTTGTTGTGATTGGTGGCAACCGGAGATAAACGTCTAATCAACGTCTTTAACGCGACGCTGTATAAGCACCACAGTTCAAATGTTGCTGTTTGTTGCCAAAAACCCCACTGTCTCATACCTGTAATCGACGTAAAAAATCGACATGTTAAAGACGTCCGGATCACAGCCAATGAACAACCTGAAAATGTTACTGCTCACCAGAAATGTAAGCCACGGCAGGTCGCTTCGAAAGTGTATCGCCTCTTTCCCGATGTCTAAACAACCTAGATAGATGTTGTAGACTTCCGTAATTACCAATAGCAAACGTTGGTCCAACGACAACGCATATATATATATATATATATATATATATATATATATATATATATATATATATATATATATATATATATATATATATATATTATTTTGAATTGTACTATAAAGCTTATGCGCAAGAACAAATATTACTCCAAGAAATATTAATGCTATAACAATGCGATTTGAAATATATACAGTTTATATACCTTTTTTTTTTTTTTTTGCTAAAACATCAAGCTGCAAGTGGTCAAATTACGTTTGCAAACGGGAATAAGTGTGTAGTTATTCATTTGGCGTACAAGATACCCATTCCTTGGATATCACTTGTCTTTATAGCGCTGTTGGAATTGTAGGTCTTCGAACAACCGGGTTGTGGAATGCTTACGTTTCGGACTAATGCGCCTTTGAATTTTTAAAATTGTAAGTATTGATACTTCGTGCTCCTAAAATTTTTGAGAGTTGCCCTTTCAGAATATCAGTGTAGCATTTAAAAAAAAAAAGCAAGTGTACCTGCATGGCCGTAAAATTTAAGACCTGTGGGAAAATAAACTCTATGCTGAAATGCAGTATATGAAGTGGGCAAATTACCAACAAATTTGCAAACAACATGATTGCGGCTTCTATAGTTTTGACATGACTTGGGACGCTCAAATAGTTAGCTGGGTCGCCTGGACCCAAAATTTCGAGCGGTATTTTGAAGTTCATGAACTCAGTAGAAGACAGTGTGCCAGGTCGTCTTATCCAGTAATCTGTTATTGTATCTTGAAATAAACATTGTGCAAAAATGTACTTTGTATTACAATGTGTTTGACAAGACTTATATCTGTTTGCATCCAATCATGTTTCTTAAGCCTAGGTTATTTTGACATGCACCAATTTACCACTTCGATCTAGCAGCAAAAAATATATCGAACAGTTTTCTATTGTTAACATAATTGTGTTTTTACATCATATAAAAATAGACTTCTACCCTGGTTGAAAATGCTTCATTTTTATTCAGTTTACAAAAGTAAAATGTGTTCTCCGGAATGTGTTCTCAGTTTAGGGGTCACGAGTAAGGCGAAATTGCACTTACATTCTTTTAAACTACGTTAATTTACATATAAAAATATTTTCCCATTCCAGTCACAAAACTAATGTTTACTCACTGAACTCAAGAGATTTAAATAATTTGATGTTGATTAGATGGTGGAGAAAGCGGGTGTTTGGTCGCCACCAAACGATGCGTCTGAACAACGTTGCCTGTCCAACATCCGAAATATTGTCATTTCTTGGGAATATTGAGCAAAGAAAGAAAGTTGAGCAACCAAAAGCTACTTTCTCATGCGTTGCGAGACGGGCCATTGCAAACTTAATTTTGAAAATTACAGCAGTATTTTTCAGTCTTTATTCCAAAATTGCCATATCTATGGATTTCAAAGTAGAGCCCATTACTTTGCCATAACTGTAGCAGAAGACAGATTTGATTTACTTATATGTTATACCATTTAAAAAAAGATAAAGATTTGTTGAAATCGTTCTTTTTAAGCAAATTTATACGAAATCGAAATTTTTGAGAATGCGAGGCAAGGCAAACAAGATGAAAGTTTCAAGTAGGCATGGAGACTATAACAACAAAGAAGCAATGTATTGCACATATCTATAACCTAGACATATTAATCTAACGTTTTATTTCGTAAAACGAGCTTTTGCGAGTAAAAGCGTAATTCGCGTTCTCCACTATTAGATGGGTTTCCCTTTGGTTGCTTTTAGTGCGCAATAGAAATGAAACGTTTTCTTGCAGTTATAGTGGGCCTATTCCACTCTCCATCCATCAGCCAAAGAGAAAGAGGAAATCCTCTGATACTTCGTCATTGGAGAAAAGGACATTCCCTTTAAGACCCCAATGGGTGGTAACAACTCACAAAGGTTTGTTGTGGGATGGATGGGAGGGAAGATAGGCTAAAAGTGGAGAACGCGAATTGCACTTTTATTCGAAAAGCTCGTTTTACGAAATAAAACGTTAGTTTTACTTCGCAAAAGCTTTGAAATCGCCTATCTCCACTTTTAGACGGAACTGCAGTCCGAAGCAGGGGAGCCTGCCAATCTGATTGAACTGCCCGAATAAGGTCACCAAAAAATACTCGTAAGAGGCGTTGCCAATTAAGCAAGGTTAGATGGAAATTGTAATTTGAATTGAAACAAAAACCCCGAAATCTAAGTTCTGCTTGTTTTAGTTGCTTTGCATAATCTCGGTAAGGGGAGGGGGAACACTAGCAACCCACAATGGGATCTGGTAACAAAGATAAAGTAAATTCGCCTAACAGAAAGCGTAAACAGTCTGATTCAAATCTCATACCAACAGACTGACTGGCTGATTATCCTTTACCATCCTCCTCCTACATCCCATTGGATGGATCCCAACCTGGGATACTCTATGCTAAGTGTCTTTTGAAGATAACAATAATACTGATTTATTGCTCTTTCTTAAAAAATAGATCGTTAACCAACAAGGCTGACACACAATTAAAGCACAGGAGAATTAGAACTTACAAATGCATGATAAAGTTCAAAAGACCTGAGTAAATGGTAGAACTTGTTCTAAACTATTGACATTAAATTCTTAAAATTTACCGAAATCGATTGACGATTTCGGAACATTAAGTGACTAGAAGCTTTAAAACACTCATTAAACTGGATTGAAAACAACCTTAGTAATAAAACTCACTAAATACTGTTCGTTTTGGAGCTATTCCCATAATGGTACTATGGGCCTTGGTCGTATGGTTACTGTTACACAGCAACCTGAATGTTTGTATCCCCCTACTTATCTTAGTCAAGAAATAAAGCTTAGCGGTTACTGAGGGAGGGGTATGGTTCAAAGTGACCGTATGTCCAGAGACCGTCTCTTGAGCAATGCAATGTGATTGTTCATAAACGGTCTGTTTGAAGAATAAGGTGACAAACGCCATAGGGTTGGTTGTATTTAAAGACATGAGAAAATAGCCGGCGGGGTTAGTCATTGGCTATTTCTAAGACTTGAATTGGTTGCCTTTGAGATTCTTTGAATATCTTCCCTTTTGCTTGTCCTTGCCTTTGGGTCTGGGAATGGGTGACCTATAACAGAGAGTTGTCTAATAAGTAATTGTCGTCTCCGCTGCCATGAAGGGCCCTAGAGAGTACAGACCCGAGAGCTCGTCTTGGGAGAAGTCTAAGATAGTAATTAACAAAGGAGTTGGGTGAAGCCCAGCATCCTGTCTTAAATATATCTGATAGAGACAGGGCTAGCGGCCTCCATGGGGTCACCAGCAGTAAGGCCCGTGGGCTCAGATCCTATACTGTGGTATGACTGCCTGTGGCGGGAATGCATATAGCATTTCTTGTATCGGCCATGGGCAGCTGAGGGCATCTATTACTCATGCTGCCTGGTCTGGACATGGGGAGACATACTTGGGGAGCTGTGTTGTCATGGCACTGGCAAATAGGTCCAGTGTTTGGCCCCATGGTGATTGGTTTATGATCCATCGAAAGGATTGGTGATGTTCGCATAACTTGTTTAGTGCTATCCAAACGACTCGCAGTTCCAGCCAACTGATGTGGTACCTTTTGAGAGAGGGGGCCATTCGCCTGTCCATACCTGGGCCTGACAATGTATCCCCCATCCTCCTTGGGATTCATCTGTTAGGAGCTCTATCTCTTGGGTAGGGGGTGGAAAGGGATGCCCTTGTTAATGTTCATAATCTGTGGATCGGTCCACCATAAGAGGGAGGTCAGGGAAGCTTGTGATACGGTCATTTTCGCCTGTGGGGATCTCCCTTGCTTAGGTTCTTTCTCACCTGTCTTTGCAATGGTCTTTAGTGCAGACGACCCAGTGTGACTGTTCGCTCGGTGGCTACTAAAAGGCCTAGCAAGGACTCCATGGGTTGCAGCCTTACCTTTTTGTCTGACTGAATCCCTTTTATGCCTCGGGAGATCTTTTGTTGTCTTTCTGCGGTGGGAAAAGCTCTTGTATTCACTAAATTCCATCTTTCTCCCAGAAAGATGATGTCTTGTTTATGCTTTAGTTCTGACTTGGGGAGATTGACCACTAGACCTATCTGTATGGCTTTGCGTACCAGTGCCAAGGCCTGACGATGATCTGTATCTCTGTCTGAGTGTGCCAGGAACTAATCGTCTAGGTAGTGAAACACTAGCATACCTTTTAGGCGAGCCCATGATTTGAGTATCCTGATTACTTTAGAAGACACGTACGGGGCTGTAGACATGCCGAAGGGGAGTGCTAGAAACCAGTACCGCTTTGGGCCTACTTGGAAGCCCAGAAACTTTTTGGCTGACCGGTGCTTTGGATGTGGAGATATGTGTCGGAAAGGTGCATGGGCGTGCCCCACATCCCCGCCTGTAAGCTCTCGTTTATTTGAAATGATCTAACTTGCAGAAACTTGTTCAGAGCGGAGAGGTACGTTACTAGTCTAAAATCCCAGGATTTTTGGGACCAGAAAAACCCTGCTGAAAAACGCCGATTGGCCGTCTGGCATCTCCTCTACTGCCCTTTCTCTTTGAGATTTACGAGCATTTCCTGGAAGGCTAGGTTTGTTTCCGAATCTTCTGGGTAAGAGGTGATTAGACTTTTGGTGCTTGGTCGTTTACGGAGATAGGTGGTTGACGGCCTCTCCGTCCGCGCTTGAAGGGTAGGGGGTAGCCGATTTTTTGCCAACGGTTCCAAGCCTAATCTTCCTCCTACGGGCAAGGATGCGTTTAAGGCCAGCAAGTCTTTTGAGTTTACTAAGGTATCGCCAGGAGACCAGGGAGTCTCTGGGCGGTACTTTTGTTGGCTGGTACCTGTTTAGTTGCGAAGACCGCCCCTCCGTCTTGGTGCCGCTGTTTGGCTTCAGTTCCTTGGAAAGGGTTGGCTGTGACTACGTGCTGGGCTTTACTTGCTCAGCAGGCTGTCGGTAAGTCCTCTTGCGTTTCGATGGGTGTCGAAAGGACGTTCAGGACATACAGGGCATGAGAGCATAGTCTTGCGATGGACAACTGCTTTCTCGGTTCACTCATTCTACTTCTGCGGGAGGGAAGAGTTCTTTTTGCCGGAGGATGGGAGCATGGCTCAGATCTCTCAGCCCTTTCACGCTTGGCAAGCGGTGCTGTAAGTAGGCGTCCCGCCGGAGGTGTGACATGAGGAAGGTGGACAGCTTGACCACATTTCTGGTCGCTAGTGCGAGGCATTAAAGTAGTATGGAGGCCACCGGATAATCGAGGTGTAGGTCCTCCCATCGTGCCTTCAGGGCTTTCAGGGTATAGTCCTGAAACGACCTAATGTTCAGTATATGTCGGGAGGAGCCGTGCTATCGTGCTATCCCCTCCACGGCGTCCCTGAAATTCATCGAGGTGTAGGTCCTCCCATCGTACCTTCAGGGCTTTCAGGGTATAGTCCTGAAACGACCTGATGTTCAGTATATGTTGGGAGCAGCCGTGCTATCGTGGTATCTCCTTGACGGCGTCCCTGAACCTTCTTCCGGAGCTATGGTGGATGGGGTTCAGGGAGTGATATCTACACTGTGGCTGTGGGGAGTGAGGGTGGGGCGTCTCCTCGCTGCTACTGGGTCTTTTTAGAGCCTCTGACCACTCCCGGAGGATCTGATGTAATCTACTTTCCTTAAGGGGAAACGGAAATGGGAGGAAGGTAACGTTTTGTCTATTTTTTCCTCGGACCCTTCGTCTTCTGACTCCTGCCCCTCTGAATCCTGACCACAGTCCTCTACTGGCTGCTCTGTGCCTCGGGGAGCGGACACTTCCGCCGATGGGGTATGTATCTCCCGTTTCTTGTTGAGCGGGACTTCCAAGAGAGGGATCCAACTGACTACAGCAGGTCGTCATCGTCCTCTGAGAATAGTCCCGAGACTTGCCCGAAGGTAGAATATCAAGATTCTCCCTCACTCGCTGATCCGGACTCCGTCTGAGCGTCCTGTGGTACCAGCAGAGGGGGTTGTTGCGGGGTGTGAGGACTATTGTCTGGGTGATGGCGAGAAATAGTGGCCGACGGTCTGTGACTCAGTAGTGGGGTAAATTCTTGGTTTTGGAGCCGCAGTTGTAAATCCTGTAATTGTCATTCCAACTGCGTTTTTAAAGCCAAGAAGGCCGAAAATTCCCCTGGCAGGTTTAGAGTCTGGGTAGGGGGTGACAGTTCGTCTTGGACTGGAATCCCCAATTGGCCTGATGGTGTTGTGAAAGACGCCGTGTGTGTCACTGTAACTCGCTGTGGAGAAAGGGCGCTTAACACCAGAGTCCAGAGGCGTGACAGTTGCGGTAGGGGGTGTTGCCCATGCTTTCCAAAGCGTCTTTTGTCCTGTCCGTTTGGGGATCTCCAGTTCGGCTATTGTCTCCAGAAAGGCCTTGGCCTTAGGTTTTTTGTCTTTTTGCTTGGTATGGCCGCGTCAGATTCTGAACCCGTATCTATCATAATGGGGGTGGAGACCTGGTCCAGAATAACTTAGCTGGCTCTCCTCACCGTCTCTACAACAAAGTCCGGGGTGATTAAGGGGCCTGAGGAAAGGACTCGGTGCGGATCCCGTCTAAAACTGTTCCGCGCTCTGGTCTTGTTATCACCTTCTAATAGTCGGATGTGAGGTCTTGGCACTCTGGGCAAGTGTTGAACTCGTCGCCGAGGGGTAAGCCACTGTTCCTCGGACAATGGTAACAAACTGTGTGAGGATTACGTGCTGATGGGTGTGAAGGCACTGCAACTGGGACAGGGGTGCTGCACGCGGTTCAGCCATTACGGTCCCCCGTCGGTCCCAAAATGAGTATTTGTCGCCATATGTTTAAATTTGCATCCGAACACGTTGCGCCATGGGTCCGATGAAGATCTCAAGGTAGATTCTGGTCAGGCGTCAAAATCGAGATCGGTAGTTTCAGCTATATCTTCACATTGTACTGCCCCTACGGCGACTACTACCATGAAACTGGAGTCGCCAACTGCGATACAATCGCTTCTTGACAGCGTCGAAACAGCAATGCTATGATGATTCAGTGTACGAGTTTCCCTGTACTTCACCCGTCGAGCACTCCTCCTTTGACCAAGAAAAATTAAGGAGAGCTAAGAGAACCCGAGCTACTCCCTCAGTCATTTCGGTCTGAACATTAATTGCCGATGCCGACGATCTCGTCGGTTACTACGTCAGCACCGCCACGTCCTCCTGCTCCGTGGGTGCTGTCGACAGTTGCCTGTCAGGTTTCGCCATGCCTCATGTCGCCGGAGGATCACAGATAGCTATGACCAGTACGCGCGCCCACGCAGCCAGGGATTGACACCACATACATCTGCTAAAGATCTGACGTCAACGGACCATCCTTTTAGATACATCATTTAGTTTATAGCAGACAATTCTTCGGCATCACCCGGTAATAGGATTTGTGCCTTGCTGCTCAATCACAGCGGCAACCCAGGGAAGACTTTGTTGGTCTATCAAAGGCGTCTTGACGCCGCAGCAAAACCGACCTGGCAGAGACAACTATAAATGTCGTCTATACCAGCTGCAAAGAAACGACCTGTATTTTCAACGGTATCCACGCCACAGGCCAAGAAGCCCCTGCTGGACACTAAAAAGTTGGTTGCTCCTTCATAGCAAACGGTCTGGTCCAGATACTGCAAATTCTCACGAGTTGGTAATCGATTGAGCAAATCAAGATTAAACGTGGCTGTAGGAGGAATTTTTTGGCAAGCTTCGAAATCAATGGAAGCTCGTTGGTTGCAATGGCGATACACCTTACGATTTGGAAGGGATCGGTCGGGTCAACAGAGTATACCCCCACTGATCAAAATTCCCGATCTTTCTTTAATCACTTAGTGCGAGCTCAAGTCAGACAAACAAGTGGCGTTAAATGCGTTAATACAGGAACTGTAAGACAAACATGCCATAGAAAAGATGCCTACGGACACTCTCGGATTTTTGTGGTACCAAAAAAGTCAGGCAGTTGGCACTAAGTTACAGACTTGTCACAACTCAAACATTTCTTACATATCGAGTCGTTCAAAATGGACACTTTACATCCCATCAGGACATCACATTGAGTACAGCTTTTTCTGTTAGCACTCAGAGATCTCAACTGGTCTTCAGGCCAGATCAGTTTGCTGATGGTTGTGCCTTTCTCTTTTCGATTCCCATCAAGGTATTGATGGGTGCGTCTTGAAATGGCTGAGGCTTCTTTTTCCAAGGGCACACTTGAAAGGGTCAGTGCTTTTGTTACGATTGGAGGCTTCATATCAACATGATGGTAATGAAGACTATTTTAATTGCATGTTAGTTTCTCTCCAAATTTCACAAAGGTCATGTGGTTTAGTTCGTTGTGGACAATCGGACAGTAGTGTCTTATTTGTCCAAGCAGAGTGGCACGCGCTCATTGATGCTGTGTCAACTCACCAAGTAGATTATTGTGTGTGCTGTTTTGTCATTCAAGTCACATCGCAGGCTGAATGAATGTTCTTGCGGATCTGAAGGAGGAAGTTGTCCATACAGAGCGTGCTTTGGCGGATTTCAAGTTTCACTGGATTGTACGCCAATCGCCTTCGATTCCCACTCAAGTCTGTGTCTTGTAGGACTGTGTCAATGGAAGTCTTCCCTCGTACTTTTCTCCGTGTTTAGGCTTAGCAGTGTTGGCGATTGATGCGTTAGTGTGCCGTGGGCCTTCAGTGTTGATGTTTGCATTTTTATCATCGTTGATAATCATGAAAATTTGTCAAGCAGTTCGTATGCATTCGGTGCATAGTCTTCCATAGTGATAGCTTCGTAGTCTACAAGGCAATACTTTCGAAATTAAAAACGAAGCATTGAAGATGTAGAAACTATCACTCGAATTATACCCACCAGTCCCGAGCAATTGGGATTGCGGTATTCGATAAGTTATGATTGTTTCGGTCAGGTGACTGACTGGCTGATTGGTGATAGCTGATTGGTTGATTGGTTGACAACGCATTGTGAACACATCAACTGGTGACTCCTCTTCAACATTTACAGTTGCGGTAGTGTTCCTCAAAATTGTTATATTTGGTCACGATAACCAGTTTTAACACATTGGAAAACGCATAGTGATGGCTTCTTCATCTACAGGATGTTTTACTCATAAACATGAGTATTAAGAAATAAAACACTTTAGATAAGGGCACTTTTATAACTATAAAAAATATGAAACTCAGGCACCTTGCATAAATAATACAAGGTCAACAAAGGGTTTACTACTTGTTGCCTTGCCTGCCCAAATTTTAAGTACCTGATTCAGTTAGGTATCTCACTATTTTCATTCCAGTGTTTACTTCAAGGAAAGCTATTTGTATGCAAAGGTGTTCTTCAATATTTGAGGAATTAAGTGTACAATTGTCTTGGAATTTTTCTTGGTATTCCTATTACTCTAAATACGGCAATATCTGGGATGGATTCCTTTTGAAATTTAAATGTTGCGTCATTATTTCGAAAGCTAAATAGCAATTGTGGAGAGGACATCACAACTGTGCAAAGAAAAACGTGGATGCAAGCTATTAAAATCTGAATAAAATCGGCTAAAATCAACATGACATTCAGATGGTGTATCTCGATGCACTGGTCGAGGGTAATCGTACCAAAATTCAATGTGCAATGCGTGCGGGTTTGAACAGTTTCAAGTTTATTTGTATTTTTGGGTTGCATATTGATTCCAACAGGGCGGTGCCAATTAAACACCGCCTTGTTGGCTAGATTTCAGTTTGAAGTGGTCAGGTGGGCTCAGGTCAGACCTCACGTTAAATTCTGCTTGAAAAGAACACCGGAAAAGAGTAATGTCAAGACAAATGAGAGCAGAGAGTATAACCAAACAGTTAAAAGGCCTATTATCAACAGCGTAGAAAGTTTAATAAAAATCTCAGGAATCTGAGAAACACCAACCCAAAACAATACTGGAATATACTAAATGACAGCAAAGCAAAAAGTCCTAATAAAGTGCCCATAGATGACTTTGTTGATCATTTCAAAAAGTTGGGTAACTCTGATCTAGTTCAGGACCCCGAAGGTTTCAAAATAAATGATGTAAATTTGTACCGAATCCGATGGTAAACTGTAATTTTGTCAGAACAGGAGGTACAAAAATGTGTTATGCAGCTGAAAAACGGCAAATCACCTGGATGTCACTAGGTTCTTTACGAATTTTTGAAGTGTTGTATGCCGAAAATGTTGAATGTTTTCACCAAATTGTTCAATCTTGTTTTAAGCACTGGAAAGGTTCCCAAGGATTGGTCAGTAGGTTATATCCAGCCAATATATAAAAACAAAGGCGACAAGACTAATCCTGACAATTATAGGGTGATTGCTTTACTCAGTTAAAAAGTAAATTATTTACTTCCCTACTCAGTGAGAGACTAGCTAATTATCTTGAAGAAAATAAAGTGTTGGGAAAGGAACAAGCGGTTTTCAGGGCGGGATATAGCACAGCCTATCATATATCTGTGTTAGATGCTTTAATTAAATTGTACATAGCAAGTGGTAAAAAAATATACTGCGCGTTCATTGATTATATAAAAGCCTTTGGCAGAGTGTATCTATGGCAAAAATTGTTAGCAAATGGAATAGGTGGAAAATTTCTCAACGTGATATATAACATTTATCAGCATGCAAAGTCTGTTATTAAGTCAGATGGTCAAATCTCCTCCTTTTTCCACTGCAATGTAGGTGTCAGACAGGGGGAAAACCTCTCTCCAGTCCTTTTCGCTTTGTTTTTAAATGATCTCCAGCATCACCTATCCAAGGTCTGTGTCGGGTTAATGTAATATTATTGATAGTGTTACCACTATCCACCCTTGGGTATTGTTTACTGAATATGTTCTATCTGGTCATGTGACCAGGTGACGTAATAACCAAGATGGCTTGGATGTAAATAAAGATTTCAACATAAATCCAGTCAAATCATTCCATAACACAACATGTGATTCATCTCACTAGAAATTTAGTGCACTCAACGCCACAAACAGAAGAAATGGCAACAAACGCAATTCCCGCTCCTGAAACGTTCGATTTCAAGAAGCCGGAGGAGTAGGGCCGATGACACTCGTTTTGAGCGGTATCTAGCTACTGCCAAAATAACTGATGATGAAGAAAAAGTAAACACCCTAGTGTACTGCATGGGTATCGAAGCGGAAGACATTTTAACCAGTTTTCAGTTATCCAGTGATGAGACGAAATCGTGCGAGACAGTGAAAAACAGATCTGAATCCCACTTCAGTGGAAAGAAAAACCTGGTGTTTGAACGTGTCAGATTTAGTAATCGTTGTCAAGATATTGATGGAACGGTAGACAACTTCATAAAAGACTTGTGGATCCAGATTGAAAAGTGTAATTATGGCGCCATGAAAGAAGAACTGTTACTTGAACGCATTGTTCCAAAGATGAGGGACAAAAAGTTATCAAAACAGTTGCAGAGTGAGAAAGATCTGAAACTTCAAGACACCATAGACAAGGCATGAACGAGGGAATCTGTCAAAAGACAGTCTGCGCACTTAAACACACTCAATCCCGCTCAAGCCAACATGGTGCGCAAACAACTATTCCAGAGGGACCCGGAGACACAAACACCAGTAAAAACCAATCACCAATCGCGTGCAGCGTCAAGACGTCATCAACAACAACATCCGCCATGCCACTGGTGTGGTAAAAACAAACATTCCAAACAAGATTGTCCCGCGAAATATTCTACGTGCAGCTTCTGCAAGAAAAAGGGGCACTGGGCGGTTGTCTGCTGGACCGAGCAAAAGAAACGGATTCACAAAGTGAGGGATGAAGACCAAAATCAGGACATCGCCCTGTTCCATTCCATGCACAGGGCAGTAGTGAAGAGCAGTTCTTAGTGGCTGCTCATATCAAGGACAATGACGATAAGTTTATGCTACATGTAACGGTAAATCAACATCCGGTTTTGTTCAAAATAGACACTCTAGCACATGTTGGGTAATCAGTTTTGATTTATACAATCGAGTAACTAAACAGGTTTCCCTAGAATCTCCAGAAAAGGTTCTGATAGGTGCAAATTCCGAGCTCTTACAAGTATTTGGTCGGTTTAATGCGTGATGTGTCACTGAATCCAACAAGGCTTGTTCAGAAAATTTTTATGTCGTCAAAAATTTGGCCACACCCTTACTGGGCAAACCTGCAATCAGTAAATTGCAACTTGTTAGCATTGCGAGTACAATAGCTTCATCCGATTTTAAACAAAATGTTCCTGGAAAAGTTTCCAAAATTATTTTCAGGATTAGGGATGATAAAAGATTTCGAGTACAAAATATAAATCGAACCGGATGCGCAGCCATTTGCAATAAACACACCAAGAAGGGTTAAAACAGCGTTAGATGACATGGTACAGCAAGGGGCAATTCGACGCCTCGAACCAAACGAGACTTCAACCTGGTGCGCTGGGATGGTGGTGGTTCTAAAACCAAAAACAGGAGAAGTACGCATTTGCGTCGATTTAACTCAAATTGAGTTAGCCCCTGCGATTCCTCAGCAAGTTTGATCTGATAAAAGGAGCTATTTGCGTCAGGTATTTTAATATTTTGGCGTCCTGTAACTTAGCAAGTGTTAATTCAACATATTGGAAGTTGATATCTGGGACATATTACGTACTTGTTGTACACCCAGGAAGGTTGGCCTGATAAAAGTCAAGTACCAACTATTGTACTTCGTTATATGCAGTTGGCTGCGGAGTACTCTATTCAAGATGGCCTACTACTGAAGGACAGCAGAATCGTTATTCCGTCCTCAATGCATCTTGAAATTTTGGCATCTTGGCATCACTAAATGCCGGGAAAGAGGAAGAACTTCAGAACTTGGTGGGTTAGATTATCAAAACAGATTGAAGACATGGTCAAAAATTGCCTGACCTGTATTAGGCAGCAGCCTAAAACTGTGGAGCCATTGCAACTAACCCCACTTCCAGACAGACCTTGGTAGAAGGTAGCTTCCGATTTATGTGAGCTTCGAGGTAAGACCTGCTCAGTAGTGGTAGATTACTATTCCAGCTATTTGGAAGTTGCTCTACTTAAAGATGGTAAACATGCAGGTACTATAATAAATCACGTGAGCGGAAATGGGTCTGTCGAAATAGCGGTAAAAACATTGAAAAACCTCATGAAGAAAAATAACGATCCTTACAATCTCAATTATAGGTCAACTCCCATCCATAACGGATATAGCCCTTCCGAACTTTTATTCGGCAGACGGCTGCGAACAACATTATCAGTAGCCCACACCTGCTGACACCCCGCTCGCAGCCACAGGACATGCACAGAAAAGAAAAAGTTTACAAGCAGAATATGAAATTCTATCATGACAGAAAACAAAATGCTAAACCCCTCTCACAGCTCGTACCAGGTCAACCGGTACGTATTAGAGATAACGGAAAGGAGAGGGTAATTTCAGAACAGCTTCCAGAGAATCAAAGATCTTATAAGGTAAAGGTCAGTTGCCCATCTCCACTTAGGGACATCTTTCGTGGAAATCGAAACGCAATAGTTGCCCTTCCTCTTCCCAATAAAAACATCAAAAAAAATCAGACCAGCCCATGTAAGAGCTCAGATAGTTCTCAGGTTAATCAAAACCAAAACATTAAAAAACCGTTGGACAAGAAAAACATTGCGCCAGATACTGGTACCAAAGATAACGAAGAGAAAACATCGTTTACTACGAGGTCAGGAAGGACAACGAAGAGACCCGATAAGTTGAACTGGTAAACAAATTTTGGACTACCGAATGGACTCTGAAAAATACAGTTGGATGTTAATCGCTTGCGTAAATAATTCTCTTAGTCAGTGATTGAGATTCAGTTCGCATATAGGTATTTTGTTTATTTATTTATTTATTTTTTGGTAATCTACTGTTTTAAAACAAGTTAGTTCATATTGTATATATTGTTTTTGTCTATTGTCGCCTACTTAATTGACTCGTAACAAAACCAAGAATGGAGTAAAGTAAGTATTGCCCTATGCTTATGCCTCTTAATGTTCTTTCTACTATTATTTTTATCTTTTAACAGAAATGCACTTTAATGTTATTTTGCAAGAAGTAAAATTTGCGTTCATTCATTCATTCATTCATGCGTTCATTCATTTTCGTACTCATTTGTTGGTCTCATCGGAAAATATTTATCGTATAAAATTCAAACCAGTAAAATGCTTAAAAAGTATTGGAAGTTTCATAAGTATTCTTTGCGTGAAATAAAGTCGTGTATTGTTTCAGTAAAGCAGTATCCAATCCTTTTTTGCTTAAGAAAAGGAGATGTAATATTATTGATAGTGTTACAACTATCAACCATTGGGTATTGTTTACTGAATATGTTCCATCTGGCCATGTGACCATGTAACGTAATAACCAAGATGGCCTGGATGTAAATAAAGATTTCAACATAAATGCAGTCGCATCATTCCATAACAGAACAGTTACCCATGCTAAACGTCAGCATTGGCAGGTATCTCTCTGACGAGGATGCAGAAGTTTATTTTAATATATAATGCTATTATACGCCGATGACACTATCCTGTTCGCTGAAACCGAGGCTGATTTGCAAACGGCATTAGATAGTATATACCAGTATTAGAAATTAGAATCTGACTGTTAACGCACAGAAAACTAAAATTGTCATTTTCTCGCGCGGTAAACTAAGAAGAAAAATAGTGTTTGTATATAATAATTCTGTTTTAGATATAGAAGATGATTTTGTGTATTTAGGAGTTAAGTTTAATTACAATGGTTCTTTCAAAAACAGCAGTTGTATGCCTCTCAGCAATCGAGTTAATCTATGTTTGCACTTGTTACTAAAAGTCGAAAATTAAATCTTGATCTGGACCTGCAAGTGGATTTGTTTGACAGTATAATGGAACCAGTCTTACTGTATGGCTCAGAAGCCTGGGGCCTGTGCGAGTCTGAAATTATAAAAAAACAGGGTCCAATTGAAGTACTATAAATTTGTTCTCGGGCTTACAAAAATTGCATATGCACCGCAATGGTTCTGGGGGAACTTGGTAAATTGCCTATAAAAGAAATTATAAAAACCCGAGTTGTGAACTACTGGTTTAAGCTTCAGACGTCCAAAAACTATTATAAACTTAATGTCATTGTATGTAGATTGTTGCGTAAACTGGCCGAAAACTCGGCCCAGATATATAGTCGTTTCGCCCTGGTTACAGTAAGTTCGTGACCTTTTAAACTAATTAGGTTTGTTGGAGTTCTGGCTGTATCCGGACGGTCTTAAACATGTCACTTACAGATGGTTTAAATTTATCACAAAACAAAGGATTACCGACCAGTACATTCCCTACAAAACAGTGTATGTATATTATACGTATTTAATATGTAAAATGTATGGGCAAAGTGGGCATCTTTTCTCGGACGCATAATAAACGTATAAAATACGTATAAAAATATCCGCATTTCTAGAACCATATATTATACATATAAAATGTGTGGAAAAAAGATGCCCATATTATACGTGTATTTTCCCACGTATTATACGCGCATGTCCAGGAACGTTTATTACACATATAAAATACGCGGGAAAATATGTGCCCGTTTCTAATGCACATATTATACGTATTTTTTCCTACACATATTGTACGCGTATCTAGGGACGCATATTATGCATCTATCTTGCATTGTAAAAAAGTTGCCCATATTTGAAACGCATATTAAACGCATTTTTACTCACGTATATAAGACGTATATTTAAGAACCTTTATTGCACGCATTTTCGCCCATGCAAATTATGCGTGTAATATGTGACGCATATTAAGCATATATTTTGCGTGGGAAAACAGATGTCCATATTTGATGCGCATATTATGCGAATATTTTCGCACTTATATTACACGCATATCCAGGGACGTTTATTACAGGCATTTTCCCCCTATGCATAATACGCGTGTAATATGTTACGCATATTATGCATATATTTTGAGTGGGAAAAAAAGATGTCCATATTGGATACCCATAAGATTTCCCATATGGGCATTCCCATGTAAAATACACGTATATAATGCTTGAAAATGTCCACGTAGTAAATGCGTGGGAAAATATACGCATATTATACGTAGTCTGGCAATGTGGGCCTATTATCGCAGACCGGAAACAGCCGCCATTGAGCGATAATATATTTACATTTTGTCAAATTTTGCATATTCTGGTGGAGGGCTGCCTTTTTTCTAAGTATAATAGAAAGTTAGACATGGGAATACCAATTCCACTAAAATTTTTATGCTGAAAATTGTTTTAACTGCACTATAGTGATAAAGTTTCATGTGCATCATACATATATCGGATAGAGTCCCCTAAATCCCACCTAACTACATGGGAATTTCCACAACAAAACACACATTAGTTATGCGTCGGTACATGGAAATACCTACATATATTATGCATAGTCCAAATGTGGGACTGCTATCTGGGTCATTACATTGGTGGGCAAACTCTGAAATGCATATAAAATAAGTTTAAAAAATGTGTAAAATCCGTCTAATATCCGTGGAAAAAGACGTTTAATAATTGGTTCGAATTATGTGTAAAAATGCGTATAAATTTTTACATGGGAAAACATGCGTATTTTATGCGCATTATTTTATGAGCAAAATGGCCAGAATACACGTATATTACACTCACTTGCCCATTTTGCCCACGTATTTTACACGTATAATATCTTTTTCTCTCCGATTTATGTATAAACTATAGATTGTTCAAGGTGAAATTCGGTCCTGAAGAATATTTTAGGGTAATGCCCTTGTGAAACATATGTATGAAGGTGTAGCTCTAAACAGTAGATTATGTATTCTTTGCGCTCAGGGAACAGTAGGTGATGAGTACCACTTTTTACTGGAATGTGCATATTTTGACAACGAGAGACAGTCCCTTCTGGGAAAACGCAAGTTTCGATCAGTTAACGATGAAATGTTTGGTAGAATTATGCAGAAACCTGCCCTTAAAAAACTGTCCAAGTTGAGTAAATTAATGCCAGTCATAATGTCATTTTTTCCAAATGATGGGCAATCTTAAAATCTCTGTTAATTTTTATTTTTTTACCCCAATAATTGTATATTTGTTAATTACATCCAATATGTCCATATACTTATAGATTTTTATGGAAATAATCGGAGAATGAAATAATAAAAAGCATCGTGGGTAGTGATTTGATGTTAAACTCAAAGCTGTTTATGAAATGGTATGACATGATATATATAATTTCCAAGCGTTAACATTACTGAACTATATTTGGTAATCGCTTCATTGTATCAATTTTTTTCTCTTACGCCACTGTGTAATGTCTTAGCTATATCTTAAATTACTATGTTTTATCTTTTTAGAATTATATATCATATATGTTGCCATTTAACATATGGTTATTCTGAGTATACTAAATCATCAACTAAATGTTTATGGACCCAGGAGTCTGAAATAAAAAGATAAATAAAAATAAAAAATGAACTGAAGTGAAAGTGAATTTATATACGTATATGCGAGCTAAATTTCACATTTGTGGGGCTCTTCACTCTTTGGTTAATAGCCTAAGCGACGTGTAAACAAACGAAAATGACAGAAGAAATTGTCCGAAAACGAAATTTAGGCAAAAATTCGGAAGTGTCAGCCGCTGAAGAAGTAACAGAGAGATCGCTTCCGACAAAATCAACTCACATGCTAGATCTGAATGCTGGCTCTTATTGGCTAACAAGGATATTGTTATTACGATCTGTCTCTTTCGTGTTTTGTAAGGCTTCGAATAAAATAACCGGGTAAAAGATGAAAGAAATGATAGAGAGATTTCGCCTAAATGTCAAATTTCTCTTGCACCAAAGAGCAATCGGGTTTTTAACAACCCGTGTGATATCTTAAAAATTTATTAAAAGTTTTAACAAATGGTTTCAAGTTTCAATTTCTTTTATATTCCGAGTATGAGGTGTTTTTGCGATATTTCTTTTTAATATTTTTCTATCATTTCTTTCATTCTTTACCCGGTTCCCTCGCAGTCGAAATTCAAAATTCTTGCGCATTTTATTCGAAACACCGAAAGTGTGATTTGCGGACAACTTCATGCAAAGCATTGTGGGTAACTGAGGGCATAATGAGCGATATTTGGAGTTTATCGCAGTGTTATATGCCAATACAAATTCTTCGATATTTAAAATAATCAATTTTTTTTTAAGCGGTAAAAACTATTTAAAGATCTAACTTCCTGGCATGTGACAAGTGGGCGAAAATGTATGCAATCGGCCCAGAATAAGAAAAATACCCTGTTATGTTTGGTGTGAAACAATGAGAAACTATGCGTTTTGCCCCGACGCAAGCACTGATACGTTTTGATCACGTGATGAAAATGTTAATTCTCATCGGTGGATGTAAGGTGGCGTGATTTTTTCTCCGAGAGAAATTCTCACTTCATAGTTCGGCACAACGCACAATCGAAATAGGTATGGATGCTAGAATTGGAAGTCTGACCTGGATAGATCGAAAGCTGTTTTCACATGTTTCATATGTATAATATTTTAACAAATTTTGGATCATATGTTGTCGGAGAAAAAGGTTAACAAAAACTAGCCAGACCCAGCGGCTTTTCTGTGTTTTTTTTTTTTTTTTAAGACCTCGTCAGGGGTTCTGCGACATAATTTTGTATGGCTTTGGTGACTGGCTCCGCCACTTTATCTACCAAACTTGGGTATTGTGTACCTTAGCAATACAATTTATACTTCTTGTGTTTTTATTGCCCATGCGCCAGGGGTTTGCGGTGTCTTGTATTAATAATACTTGACTCTCTCTGTCAGTTGTACTTTTTGTGCTGGCTATTTTGAGGTATAGTTTCCTAAAATCATTAAGAAACCTAAAATTTTATCTCAATAATGTTTGTACTGTGGAAGCATGGTAGGGGTTTCTAATGGTGTTCGGTCATTCGGTGCAATCTATTTGAGGTATCGTTTGGGTAACCTTGTTAAGATTTCGATCACGTAACGTGTAAACCTAGTCGTACTCCTGCTTCTCGATAATCACGTCGGTGTCGATAAATGAAAGCGTTGCCGATCTTCATGTGGCTGCATTTGTTTCAGTCGTAGCTTTCCTTGTGGCCCTACAGCAAAATGAGGCTCTGATTGGAAGAGCCGGACTTCTACCCGGTCGTCAACATTTATCTCATCTTGAAGATCATCTCGGCAGTAAGTATTCTTATGAACTGATTAAGGAGAGATGTGCATCTGTGAAGAGGACGAAATTATGTAAAATTCTGAACGGAAATTTCTCCGTTTTACGTATTTTTTTTTAGCGAAACAAGTCGCTTTAAAGTTCAGTCTCTCGGGAATAGACTAATGTGGAATATGAACAATTGAACTTCTGTTATTCTCTTATGAAAAAACTGTGGATTCTAATTTGCCCGATATGTACACCTATTCTCAGGAGTCCGTTGCAGTAATATTTTCACTTTATCGAGAGTGCCTTACTTCGCCCTGGCGAAAACAAAAACAAAAAAAGTCCAAAACTAAAAAAAAAATGGATTCTGATTGGCCTGATATATTATTATTTAAGAAACAATATCGTGTTATGACTTGATAAATTACTTTTTTATGGGCGCCTTTTGAATATTACAGGAGATGCCTCGGCGTGGCAAAAAATGGAGGCTGCCCCGACCGTGCTGTGGTTTATGGATTATGAACAAGATTTCGACTTTAAGCTCAAGATCTTACAGTAAGTTGCATATGTGGTTGATGACCCGGTCTAAACCATACAGCGCTACAAAATATCAAAATTACCCTGAACCTGAGGTCGGATTATTTAGTTAATTAGGATATATAGTTTTAAGATATGTTGCAAGATACAATGTTTCAGGAAAAAATTAAAACTATTTTTTCTGAAAGGTTTAAATACTGGTCTAATGTAATAATTTAGTTACCAACGTTGTCAATAAATGTCAAAGCAAACAACTATCCCCTTTCCATGTTGACTTCGTTGCTATCTCTTTTTCCTCCAGTTTACATTAACTTAAGAACTGCATTTTTGTCGGCTCTTTGACATTAAGCAGAAGGCAGTCCATTTATGGTGAAAAAATTTGCAATTTTCTTTGTTAAATGTCACACAGATACAGCGGATTAGTGCTGTCTGCTTTTGTGTTCATCTCTGGATCCGCCAATATCCCGCTGATGCTAGTCATCTGGATCCTGTACCATTCTGTTGTGAACGTCGGACAGCAATGGTTTGTCTATTTCACGTATTAGTAAAATAAATGAAAAAGATAGATTAATGCTGTTTTGGACATTGGCGAAATAGTGAATTTCCGCGAGCAGCTCAAACGGGCTGCCAAAATGAGCTTGGGTTTGATATACTAACTTCACTTTTAAATTTTAGCAAGTTCTATTATTCGAAACGTACACACCTAGAAAAGACCCCCGCCTCTAAAAAGCACATCCTACATGCGTATTTGATTTGGTTTTCAGGTACTCCTTTGGTAAGTACAGTTATACTTATTGATGAAATTTTAAATAAAAAAATCAGTATCTAATATCAAAATTCCAACAGAGAAATTAGCATTTTTTGGATACACACAAGAATATGATCCTTCCATCGGTAGACTTCACTTAAGTCTATTCTCGTGGTGTGACACTTCCGATAACGACAATATAATTAATAAAAACAAACTGAAAAAAAATATATATATAAATTTTCTCTTGTAATGGCTGGTAGAGAAGAAATCCGACGTGGTCATAGGAGCTCTGAGAATTCAGATAATTTATGTAGCTGTCATCGGGATCATTCCAGTAGATCTCTGTCCAGGCATAAATATTCTGAGAAAAGTGATAAAAGCAACAAGAGTGGTAGAAATTCTTAAGACGGTGCCCTAAGAGCAGTAAGCCTGAAGAGGGGGCCTATTTCAAAGGTTAGATAAACATGAAAGAGCAATTCATCGACTTAACATGTGAGCAAAAACTCAGCTCTGAGAGTAAAGTAATGATTATAGGTCAGTAAGTAGATATTCTTGAAGAACTACTGATTCAAGGGATAAACAAAATTCTCGAAGCATGCAAAATAAAAATCTTAAGGATTTAGATACCGAATGGCAGGAATAATTTTTGGTCGTGAGCGATTAGCAGTCGGTAGACAACAGCATCTGGGATTGTATGAGAAAATTGATGTGAATAATAATGAAGATGATGAAGCTGAACTTACTGGAGAATTGAAAGATGGATTTGAAAATTTAACCACACAATTTGTCTTTCAACGAATCTCCAATTTATGTTGATAATCCAGGATTTGGGATGCAAAGTACACACAGAGTACAGAAAAAAGAACGTGATATTAGTGCTTCTGTTATTTCTGATTCAAGCATTGTCAAAAAAATTGTCGAAGATCAGCCCTCTTTAAAATGACACATTTTTAAAATGACACAGTACAGACGGATGGCTGGAAAGTGTGGACGAAGAGGCTGATAAATTATAAAACCTGTTGGTAACGATGCCATGAAGTTAATTACGAACTTTTTTTGAAAAGGACATGGACGTAATTAGGATGCTAATAGATAGACATCCTGAGCCATCTAATAGCGAGAGTTTATCTACCAAGGATATCAGTCATGAAATCTACCACTGCCAGTACTCGGTTGTTGATAAGTGATTTCTCGTTGAGAACAATTCAGGCGGGAGTTCGCTCTGCCTCAGCAGCATATGCCTCCTTTTTTGATGTATGGTACTGGCTAATAAATGATCAGAGTGTTTCTAGTTTCATAAACATAAGCATGATTGTTGTTAAAATACGTTGTGTATCCCGAAAATGTTATTTTTGCTGTTACAATTCCAAGATTAAACGAGGCCTGCCTGTAAGGTGAAGTTTGATCAAGACTATGACAACCAAAATGACTGAGACAGATCCACAATAACAAAAAGAACAATAGCAAAGATTATAATAGAAAATCTGTGTGTATCTGTCTATGTATCTATCTATGCATCTGTGTCTCTGTGTATCTATCTGTCTATCTATCTATCTGTCTATCTATCTATCTATCTATCTATCTATCTATCTATCTATCTATCTATCTATCTGTCTGTCTATCTATCTATCTATCTATCTATCTATCCATCTGTCTATCTATCTATCTATCTATCTATCTATCTATCTATCCCCCTCCCTCTGTCTGTCTGCATGTTTATTTCTCTGTCTTTGTCTCTCTGGCTGTCCATCTGTCGGTCTGTCTGTAATGTGTATCTCTCGGTTGTCAGTGTTTTCGCACAGGAATATCTATCTCTTGTGTTCCCATCCCTCGGTTGTTTTTGCTCTCCTAACGCTGATCGCACTGCATATTACGGGCAAGCCTCGTTAAATCTTGGAATTATGGAGTGGTAAAACATGCAGCTAAAAGAAAAAAAAAACAGTTGATATTGTCTAGTGTTCAATAGAAAATCGCGTATGAAACTCTTTAAAAGAAGACTTTTGATAAATGAGTTGGTACGCACTTTTGTGAGGAGCAACTTAAGTATGGTGTGTGTCTAAGAGATATGGGTGAGGGGGGGGGGGGGGGCTGAATTTGCAGAAAAGATTAAGTGACCAAGGAGGAAAAAGAACCACATGGTGACCGGAGGCCAACAGTCAAAGAAACAGGTGCCATTTAGGATAGACCAAATATGAAAATAGGTTCTTAAACTGAGTATTTTTATACGATTGTTTTTTATTACGGGAATTTTTGGTTGGCTGTGGCTGTGATAGTTGAACACTCGCTCTGTAATTGTATCTATGCTGTAAAAATTAATCTGTATAGATAACATCCGTTCTTTTCGGGAAAACAGCACCTTGGGAGACAGTCTTTTTTTTTTATTTCTTAAACACATGTTTTAAGTGTTGTTTTTATTTTCTATCCACATACAGGATGGGAATCTCAACTGTTGGAGACTGGATTTTTAGCTGCATTTCTGTGTCCTCTATTATCGCTCAAACCAGTCCCGCAGGGAACGCCGACGTCATTTATTGTGATATTAGGCTTCCGCTGGATCATTTTTAGAATCATGATTGGTGCGGTGAGATATCAAAGCTGAGAAACTTTTGAACACAGGTGGTTTTGGACAGAAAGAGCATTGGTATCGAAATCCTTCTGCGCGAAAGTTTGCGCTACTCAAATAGAAAGTCTGTGTTTAAGTCAAGTGATGCAATCAGAACGGTTTTGTTTTTGGGCCTCGAATCATTGTAAACGTTCGCCTTGAAGCTACTTTTGTTTAAACGTTAATCTAACTCGAAGCTGTTGACCAAAAATGCAAAGGCGGTTTTCAGGTCACGGCGTATTACTTTTTGCGGGGAGTGCACTGCGTGCAACACTTATTATACGTTTGGTCCTATTATACGTTTGGTCATACACGTTTTGTCAGTTCGCTTGTGTTCACTTCTTGTGAGTGCTCTTTTTGTACGACTTCGGGTTGGTTATGTTATACAAAATACTGTTAATAAAGAGAGTACTTCAAGTTAAAGTTGTGCTATTTTTTAGCACAGCCGACTATCCTCGGTGAGCTTTACTCATCACTGGTGGGCACAGTGTTCACGGACATTTTTCTTTCATGTTGATTCGAAATACGCCAATAATAATGCTTTGTTACATGACTTAACTGGTGTTTTGACTGGAAATATCTATCGAATCTATCTACCTTTCGTTCCGGCCAACATTGAAAAATATTGCGTGGACTTGGGCACTGACGAGTCAGATTACAGCATTTACCTAAGTGATGTAATAGTACTGTGCATAACAGTTCCGTGGAGTCACTGCAATAATATGCTATCGTTGTGTCAATGTTGTCAGGGCTTGATCAAGATCCGCGGAGATCAGTGCTGGAGGGATCTGACTTGCATGAATTATCATTATGAGGTATGGGTTTGGGCGATTTTTTGACAGAAAAACGCCCCACTAATTGTTAACTTAATTGCCCTCGTCATGGATGGTGCTGGTTCTTGCTTGCAACAAAAGCTGACCATTAGATAAAGAGACTTTAAATCTAACCCCCTGCTAAATTTCATTTGAGAAAAGGTAAACTTCAGTTCAGAATACTTCGGTATAAGTATGTTTCAGCACCATCAAATATTTTTTTTTAAATAAATCACGTAACTATACTTTCTGGTACTTTTTGTAGGTATTTATATTAAATACTTCAGCGTTACTCCCCACCACGGAGAATAACACAGTACTGACATTTTAGTTTTAAGTTACAGTTTGACACAAGTTAGAATTTTCGAGACCATCAATATTTGCCTGTGTGTTTTTTCTTTTCTGATCTTACAGACTCAGCCGGTTCCTAACCCGATCTCGTACTATTTACACCAAACACCTGAGGCGTTCCATTGGTTTGAGACGGCCGGTAACCATTTCGTGGAACTAATAGCCCCGTTCTTCCTTCTGCTTAATAGACGCATGAGAATCATCGGCGGTATTATACAAGTATTATTTCAAGTGAGTAGTATTTTGTGCCATAAACTAGAGGACTGCGCAGCTGGAGAACATTGGTTACGTCTTTCTGCATTAGAACACGAGTTCCGCGTCAATATTCAATAATTATATGTCTCCCCCGTATGTCCGTCCGTCAGCAGCGATTTCTCAGTAACGAGGCAGCCGATTGCAACCAAATTTTACACACGTGTTGCCTATAACCTACAGATATTGCCGATATATTTATTTTTCATATCCGACTATTTTTGGTTTTTTTGTCGATTTTTTTAAAATTTTTGAAATCAACATTTCGCAATGTATCTTCGCCTTTGACAGACTGTGGTGCTGGGGAAGACATATCCGTTTTTGAGCTTAAGCAAAAACATAGACTTTCTAGTTTCAGTGATTGAGAGAGTTTCGCTTGCAAAAGGTAATAAGGTGTCGCTTGCAAAAATTTTGAAAATGTCTGAAGTCATTTTATGAGCAAGTTCGCAATTTCGGTTTCGTCCAATAAAAACGAAGCAGCTCTTCACTGCGGAGCGCTCCGCTCATTTTAAGTTGTATAATTTGATATGAAAATATATTAAGAGAATGACTAAAATTCCAAACTTTTATGAAAATGTGATCGAAATAGTATAACTGCATGTTCTTCAACTTCAAATTTAAGTAGCGTAGCAAAGGCAGAAAAGAAAAAGTATTTCGTTTTTAATTGCAGGTGGTTCTAATTATCAGCGGAAACCTGAGTTTTTTGAACTGGCTGACAATCATACCGGCGCTGGCGTGCTTCGATGACAAGAGCATAGCCTGGATGTTTTCGAGTAAGCGTGGCGCTGTGAAATACCAAGTCTGGCTGTTACAGCAAATCCATCGAAGTACTACTCCGCCAAGAAAACACCTCAGTAAGAATCAACTCCGGAGGTTGTGAACGTGAAGCAGTTCTATAATTATTTCTCGTTATTACCACACATGTTGAATGGTGCGACTTGACTATTCACCTTTTTTTTTTTTTTTTTTTAATTTAATCCCACAAGGTAGCTCAAATATCCCTATAATCCTTGATTTCTCTAAGTTTCCACTCAGCCTGCAGGACATGGCCTGATACGTTGCTAGGAAATTTATTGTGACGAAATAATCGCAAAACAGTGACGTAGTAAATTCACGCATAGTGAGATAAGTGAAAAAAACCCATTTTACTGAAAGCAGTGAAAAAAAAAACACATCCTACTGAAAACAGTGAAAAAACACATCCTACTAAGAACAGCCATTGCCATGGGATTAACTATTAGTCTACTTGACTGCCCGGGCACAGACTGAGCGCGGTCTCTATTTTCATAAGCTGAGTAAGTCCTTTTTCTGTAGGAGATGTCATTCTTATTGGACTAAGTCTAACAGTAATCGTAATATAATGTTGACAGCTGTAATAAAGAACAATTATGTAAGTTCAATAGATTTAATTTGCTGAGGTCTGTATTGAGTCACAGCGTCAGATACAGTTTTTGGTAAAAGCTTGGGGGGTGTGGGGGGGGGGAATTCAAGGTCACCAGAAGTAGCCAGTTTACCGGTCATACTAGGACCCGCCAGTGAGTCATGTTTTATGTTTCAGGTAACTATATAAGAACTGTGTTGAATATTTCGCTCGGGGTACTGATTGTGTACTTGAGCTACCCGGTAGTAACGAATCTTATCTCGTCTAGACAAAGAATGAATACATCCTTTGAGCCACTGCGTATTGTGAACACTTATGGAGCTTTCGGAAGGTAAAACACTTAGATTCTGAATGGTCACTCACCACCCATTGAGTGCAAACAGTTGTTTAATACGTGCATATGACGAGTGGATACACACAGTGGTACTCATCGCTCATCAAGTATCGAAAACGTCACGTTACGCACTGCTGTAATGTGTGTACTTGACTTCGCCGTCGCGAAATGGTGCAAAAAGTATCTCATTTGTAATGTAAGAGATTACAACTTTACAAGAAATCATGAAATAAAAATGAAACCACACTGGCGTTCGGGCTGATGCGAAAACCGTCCCATGGCCTTGCGCTTTGTTCGCACTCTCGTGTGGTTTTATCATTGTCTTTATCTAGCTGTAAAGTGCGTTTGCACTGTTCTCCAAGTGTAATCACGCATCTCAAAGGAAATCATTTTTGTATTTTAGTATCACTAAAGATAGAACGGAAGTGATTTTTCAAGGCACATATGCAGACAATCCGAATGATCCGAACGCCGAATGGTTCGAGTACGAATTCAAATGCAAACCAGGTGAGCAGCATCGTCTTTGGGCCCGCACTTTCAGTGACGGAAGTTTCCACACCGAGCGGAATGTACCATGGACTATTCACCGGTTCTTTTCACAGTTTCAGTTTATCTGCAAGGGATAAAGATTTTGACAGTTTTTCAGATATTGTTAGACTGACACTCTACACAGACAATACGACACGAGACAAATAAACAATGTGTGCGTATTTCCTTGTAGCTTCGAATGGCAATCCTGGGGGTGGAGGAGAGGCAGGGGTATTTATAACATTTGTTACCTTTTGTTAAAAAAAAAACAACGTGGAGAAATGGGTAATTCTGGAAACCAAACGCAGTCCCTCGCGGAATGCCGTTACGGCTATATTTTATTCAATACTTGGCATTTTTTTAACAAAAGGGGGTTAGGAGCCACGTAAAAAAATATGGAACAATGTTGGATGGACGTTGCACACGTTGTTTATGGAACTCGCGTTAACGTGTACCTTCCGACGTTGGAAAGACGTCGATTATTTGGCGTCTAATGGACTTTGTGTAAAAATTGCACACAGAAGTCGAAACAACGTCTATGGACGTTGTATAGGCGTCGTGCAAGCGAGTATATATATAGACGTCCAGACAGTAATAATTTGGAATCGCCCTCTTGACAGCGACAATCATAGTGTGATCACGGCTCCGTCACAGTACCCCACCCTTGGGTCATCCGGACGCACGATATGTATGATGTTTCCGTGAACGTTCATCAAAAGTAAGTGGAGAAAAAGATTTGTGTTCCTGAAATTCTCGTATTTATGCCCTCCTTTCGGTTTTTTTTGTTGGGTGTGGCCGACCTCTATACAGCGTCGATTTTTCGGCGTCCATACAACGTCAGTTTTCCGACGTCTATTCACCGTTGCACCAGAGAAGCTGCTTGGACGTCCGAGAAGTTTCAATAGAGACCCAAACGCAACGTCTAAACAAAATTTACCTACCCAACGTCAATTCAATGTTGTACCAAAACACTGATTACGCGTTGATCTATTGTTGCGATAAATAACAGCCAAATTACTCCCGGTTGTAATGTCACGATTTGGTACGGACGATGTCGCTATCTCAGATGGTTATTGGATGGACGCCAGAATGCTTAGTGGGGCAATTAAAGATATCTATGATCAAATAAGAAAGATATAAGTTCTTGCCCAGAAATATTTATATGTCGACTAAATGGTCATCGGGACACGCACGATGAGTATGGTGTCAGTTTCCATGAACGTTTGTCAAAAGTAGGTGGAGAAAGAGATTCGTGCTCCTGAAATTCCCATATTCATTTTTATATATTTATATATATTTATGTGTCGACTGAATGGGCGACCTCCCCACAATACCATAAACCATGAATTTGTAACAACATGACAGCTTTTCTCCCATGGCGTTTGGTCAAGCAGGACTGTCCTTTCATTAGAATGCGTGAACTTTCCTGAAATTGCGGGTCTTTAAAAAGACATATATAAAAGGGGTCAACCATTATTTGCGATGAAGGACGCCTTTTTTTTAATTTTTTTTTTTACTGCAGTAAAAATACAAGAGAAGTACCAAAAAACGTTTTCAAAAGTTGCAACATCAAGGTAAGAAAAACACCTTGCGCTGCACTATGCTTTCTTCTAATACATCCAGTATTCCCTCCGTCCCGTACTCCAAAATCTTCAATGTCATATGCAACACAACAGTCATAGCAAACGGGTTCAGGGAATTATTATAATTTTGACACACCGACAGAGAAAAGGATAACCCTGCCAGTCATGCACGCTTGATGAAGTTTTAAACCGATGCTTTTAAGAACACCCGAGTTTTCTATGTTTTAGACGAGCATTCACCCAGTTTTGGTGTAAAGTGACCAGGTACATTTACTCAGTGTGGAAACTTCGTCCAATAGGAGCTAACCGAAGTTGCAGTCTTGCTTGCACATTGTAAAACCACGTGGCCTTTTAGCCACATTACATTACTGAGGTTGTAACCCCATGTTCTGTATTTATTGATTTGATATCAATGTAGTCCGATTCGAAAAGAATGCCAAATCTTTGCCTCATTTGTCCGTGACCAGAAGATTCTGTCTGGACAGGTTGTATTGTATTCGTTACGGAGAGGAAAAGTGACTGAAAATTATTTTTGGAAAATCAAACAGTACCTTTTTTCAAGGAATTGTAAAGAAATGAATAAAAAATAACGTGAATGCTTTCCTAATTGTAGTAATGACCAAGAAGTCATATCTGTGCAGTTTCATTTGTGGTGTATCATTTATGAGTTTAGTTCCGGTGTTGAGGGCAGGACAGACCGACGACCGTGCCTGATTTCACCGTATCACTGTATTTTCGTTCTGTATGTGTTTCAGGCAGGACAGACCGACGACCATGCCTGATTTCACCGTATCATTATAGGTTAGACTGGCTGATGTGGTTTGCTGCTTTTCAAGTGAGTAAAAAATCTACAGAGTCTGTGAAATAAAATTCATGGATATAAAAGGCAAACCTTCTAGTTTCGGCGTGGGCGCGATAATCCGGCCATGTTTACTTTTGTCATTTTTTTTTAAATGCAGCACGGGTACAGTATTGGATGAGAAACAAGACTAAATCACTCGAAAGAGAACAATATCAGTCGGTTATTTACTCGTGAAAAAAGCGGATTATGACTGGGTACCAACGGAAAACGGACTTAAGCTGGAAATTCAGTGCGTTTCATAAATCTTGAATATTTAGTGGGAGGGGGATTTGAGCAGGAAAAAAATTTCAATAATGTTTTCACATGCGTAAATGTTTCATCTTTTAGCTACAGTTTCAGACTATAAGTATGAATTCCGCTGTGAAATAAACCTGTGTCGCCTTTCCACACATCAGGGGGGGGGGGGGGGGGACATGAAGATGAAATGTTATATTTTCTTTTCACGATTCGTATAAATCAGTTATTGCATTACTGGACATGGTGTACTCGTTCAAAACAAATAACTTTCATAGTCGCAAATGCTACAGTAGTTATGCTGGGTCATTCGAAAGCTTTAAAAACCAGTGAAATAATGTCAGTTAGGATTAGGGGACTGGTAAATTCGGCCCCCTTAATCGAATTTCCTTGTTTAGAGACATTGAAAGTGATCATTATAAAAAAAATATGCTTCCCCTTACAACGATGTTGGATGCGTAGTTTCTCTGACGAATGACTCATCCAAGCTGCCCGTGAACGTCTTCCGGTTTCGACCTCATTTCTCACGGATTACATAATAAGCTTGCATTAACCAAGTCTAAACCTAGGCTTACAAATTCACCCTTGATGTTTCAGTAGAGGTCTGTTGCAAGATTAAAGATTGTTATTTTAATATTCAACGAACGTCCACAGAACGCCTTTATTGTGTTATGTGATCGGTGCAAAATGCCCGCCCTCCTCCAAACAGATATTCTTTGTGTTTTATAAAGTGACTCATCTCTTCTGCTACAAGCTTTAAAAAATGAACAGTGATATTTAATTTCAGAATTATCAGTACAATCCTTGGCTGGTACACCTGGCTGCCAAGTTACTTGTGAATGATGAAGCGACGTCACAGCTTATAGCCTATAATCCCTTTGAAGGCAAAGCTCCTCCTGCGTAAGTTTCTGGGCACAGCTTTACAGTCTTGATATCAGTGTGGCTGTGGAGAGTCGCTCTCAGTTGTCATCTTCTACCAAACTTGAAGGGCATAGCTTTAAGTTTAAAACATCAGTGCCTTATGTGAACTATGTTAAGAATAGACTGAGGATGTCTTCGTTTATTACACTCAAGCAGTAATGTGTAATTTAAGTATACTGCAAATAGGGCATTGGCTACATGCAGCGTAGCCCCGAGAGGGGGGGTGCATATGCGTTCCGACGGACACATGTCTAGTTTTGTTCATGATTTCTGTGTTGAACAGCTACGTACGAGCGGAGCATTACCGTTACCGCTACACGGCAATAGGCAGCAGCCAAGCCGGTGACGGCCATTGGTGGAGTAGGACGCACCAGGGAAGCTACCTTCCTCCTGTGAATGTCCAGTCTTTGGAAGCATTTCTCAAACAGAGAGGCTGGTATTCACCAGACAAGCAAAGCTCCAAGTCCGGTCCAGTCAGGAAGAAACGAATCTGAAGCGTCTTGTATTTTATAGAATTGTCACTGTTGAATTTGAAAGTGCTTAGTTCGGCCAGGAAACAAATAGCGTTGTTTGCCCTCCCTCGCCCCCCCCCCCCCCACCCTAACTATATTTAGAATGCAATAAAAATTAAGGGCAGGCAAAAAGGTCTCAGTGGATTCACTAAAACGAACGGATATCTGTGAGCGTATGGTTGAGAAAGTATTGATGGACAGCCCATTTAGTTTTATGTTGTGACCACAGATCGAAGTTGCTAGAATAAAAAAGTTGTTGATCTTGGTTCGTTTTTTTTTTTTTTTTGCAATCACAGTTATCGGTTTTGAGATGTGCATTGCTTTATGTTTGAAATAAAATACAACAAACAGAATACAGTAGTTATGTTTATTTCAAGAAGCGTCTGGATTTTATATCATAGTGGCTTCTCCACTCTACCCTGCGTCGACGCGAGATAATCACAAGGGGACCAAAAAATTTATCAGTCCGAGTGTTCATTGCGGGAATCCGACACGGAAAATTTTTCCAAGTAGGATTTTCAAACATCACATCATATGACATCCTACCCAGCCGTCGTCAGTATTCAACCCAACCGTTATCAGTATCCAACCCAACCGTTCTCCGTAGCCCACCCAACCGTTCTCAGATTTACTGCCCTATCATTCCCTCACACACACAATAGACCCGTTTAACTGACGTCTTGTATTCTCGCCGAATATTTCACTCTATGTTGTTACCATGGTATCCCGGCGAAACGACCCCGCCCACGAAGTTCTCGGCCATAAGGTCCCCGGCTATAAGGTACCGAAATAAGTGCCAAAACGTCGGCGAAAATATAAATAACAAATAATTTTTGGAACTCAAATATTATTTTTTTATTTAATAAGAAATAAGTTTTTAATTTTTTAAATGCTTTCAGGCCGAGTGCTGACTAAATATTTCAGATAGCTGCGGAGTGTTCATTTGAGAATTACGGGATTAAGGATCAAGCAATGACAAAATACATCCACCTCCAACAAAACACTTTATTTGTGTGAGATTAAGAATTATATTTAAATCTCGTGAATTTACAACTGGATTAAGGGATTATGGGTTACAGTAATGACACATTACATCCACCTGAAAAAGCACTATATTTGTGGGAGGTTACCCATTTAAGCCTTGCAAATCTACACCTGGATTGAGATTTATGGATTGCAGGAATGGCACAATGCATTGGTTTTAAAATTTGCCGGAGATTTTTTGGCCGTTTTCAACGTTTCAGTAAAATTTCTAATTGAATTTCCCCTTTAAAGCATGTAAAAATTGTGAAGCTCAATAAAGCGTTAATTTCGGTTATGCGGCGTTTTTTTTTGGTTTTTTTTTTTTTTTTTGGGGGGGGGGGCTTAAATTCATTTGGGGACCTTATGGCGGGGCACTTTATTTGTGGAGACGTTTTTTCGTGAGCTCTGTTACAATACATATTTAATAATTGCGGTACTTTTTGCATACATCATGCACGTTTTAGCCTATGGAAAGCATTTGGTTAAACATCTGCTGAATGCGATAACCACACATGGGATAACATTACAGCAATACAAAACAGTAATACAGTAGAAAACAGCAGAAATAAAATATATTTGTTGCAGTCATTATAGTTCACGGAAAGAATAAAAAAGTAATTTTAAAAAAATGATAACAAGAGTACATGTTTAGTTGCCAGTTTTAAATAATAGAATGCTAATAATTAATGAATATAAATCCCAAAAGATAAAG
Source organism: Protula sp. h YS-2021 (assembly GCA_949752745.1). NCBI lineage: Eukaryota > Metazoa > Annelida > Polychaeta > Sabellida > Serpulidae > Protula > Protula sp. h YS-2021. The sequence goes on from OX457029.1 coordinate 31,472,578, forward strand.
AGAAACTAAATAGTGAGAATATCGAACTGACAAGGAAACATTTTGTCCCTTCATAACTATTTTTTAAAACTGGAAATGTTACTTCTTAACAAGTATCCCTCTTGCATACGAGCTAAGGTTAATATGCACATCCTACTAAAAGATTTTTGTGCGCAGAAAGAACCAGAATTATGCCTGGATATCAAATGCCCTCTTGCTACCTGCCTCTTGTTTTTAAATTGGCTGAGAAAAATGCTTTATTTCTGTTCTGATGTCAGCTGGGCCACTGCCAGTTGACGATCTGTGACCAGGCTTCTTTTGACACTAACCATTTTCTGTGACCTAATTCTGAAGGGAAACTTTCAAGCATTTCATCAGCAACTTTGAGATACTTCAGTTTCGGTACAGTCTGAATAAATGAACATTGAAAAACAAGAGAAACTACAATAATAAGATGTTTTAAAACCTCCGTTTGTGGACACCTGTGTACCATATTAAATTTCGAAGTCCACTGCCCAAAAGGTGTTCAAAGCAAGAGGTTTTACTGTACACCAAATATAAATATAATTTTTAGCAGTTAAAGGTCGTTATTGAATCTCGTCTGATACCAAATTTGCCATGGGCACTGACATTAGGCCAGTTAATACAAAAGCCTTGCTTCGCAACAAAATTTTTAAGGAAAACGGACAGGCCAATGTTTCTCAGTTTTGCTTTTTTTTAATCTGGTCACTTGTTTTGGAACACACAGTACTGTTGTGTACAATGAACCACGTCTTGTCTGGGACTACGTGCTGTCTTCTTCTTTTTTTTTTTTTTTTTTTTTTTTTTTTTTTTTTTGGAGACAAGGGGAGCGACGCGTGGCAGAGTGCGAAAGCTCAGGAAACCCTATTCTTCAAAAGGGTCATTATCTATGCATTAAAGAACTTGCGTATAAAGCTTTTTTTTTATCATTTTACTTCGTGATTATTTAGGTTTAAATAGACCACAAGCGGAAACTTATCTTAGCTTTTGTAGACATTGGCTTTAGCTCAGAAGTAAACTTTCTAAGCAAGCTGTCTTCAAACGTCACACGCCATTCTACATTTAATTTAATTTCATTTATTTAGCAGCCCATTTTCCAGCAAGAGCTTTGCTTGTTCAATATTTTGAACTTGCAGCTTTTAGGCACGATCGAATACTTGGGCTCGTGTCTTTCAGTTTTCACGACGCAGCTGTGGTTTTGAGACCGGCTATATTTTTCTTGGCCTAAGTATCTTCAAATATCACAAGCACAAACTGTTCCCCTGTGTGTGTTTTCTGCGCAGGAGAAAAGATCGGTCATATTTCTGAACGCAAGAACTCCATGTTTGCATTGCACACACTTTATTTATAGTCAGAATTGTAAATATTATTCCAGGATATCTCAGAGTGCGCTTTCACTGCCCACGTGACTCCAATCGAAAGGGTTGACGATATGTGGGATAGTCTATTTCCCAACAGCTCTTCATGTCAGTATGCACTGTGCTCTTAATCGAGTAGATCATTAAATGTTTGAAGAATGCCTTAATATTGCATAGAAAGATCTAGACAAAGGATTATTGCTGAATTTAAAAAGTGCATCTATACCAAAGTAACACAGTAATAGATATGACCAGACAATTAAAAAAAAAGCGTCACTAAAGTTTAAAAATGAAATTCCAGAACATTTAGAAATTAGTTGGGTGTAGGTATTGGGACTAGAGCGATTCCACGTCGTCATGGGTTGGCACGATTTACTGGCATTTACAGAAATACCTTCAGGGCTCTTCCAGCGTAACGATGATGACATGTACGACAGACTGAGTCATCGATGGACAGCGGCGCAGCTGATTGGTTTTGCCCTACTCGTCACAACAACGACGTATGTAGGCGAACCAATCAAATGCTGGGCACCGGCATATTTCAAATCAAGCTGGGAAAAGTACACAAACACGTATTGCTGGATACGGTAAGCTGTTCAGTTCTAGTTAAATTGCTCAAATATCCGTATGTCTAAGTACACCGGATACTAGTTTCTCATATCATATGAAACCTGTTTGAATACGCGATAACCACGCTGTTTTATGTCACAAGCTTAAACTGTGGTGGCAGGTGATGCTTTTAGTTGAACATGTGATAGATGTATGTGTTATCGCTTGTCTACCAAATTATGGCTGCTGGTTTAGTTCTGTTTTAAGTTTTATCACGCATCACCGTATGGTAAACTTATGCTCACCAATGTTTGAACATATCCTAAATTAGTATTTACGCTATTATCAACTTTGTTAACAACAAGGTATATATACGCTAACTACATGAATATTTGTTTATACGGTATCCAGACAGAAGGGCCTTGGACAAAAGGGCCTTGGACATAAGGGCCTTTCCCAAAAAGGCTTTTCCCAAAACGGCCCTAAATGAAAAGTTGGACAAAGGGGCCTTGAGAATTTTTTTCTAGGATTTTGAGTTTTAATTATTTAGTAAAATATGTAATAAAATAACAAGTAAAAAAATACAAACTTCATTGTGTGTTTAAAGATGACTGCCTTGATGTTTTGTTTCAATTACTCCCCACCACTCTCTTGAGATTTCCGAAGCACTGTGCCACAGGTTAATCCCTGTTTGTACCAATCACTGCCTTGATATTTTACTCATCGTAAAGACTCTTTCAATTACTTCCCATCACTGTCTTTAGATGCCCGATTTCGAGTCATTGTGCCACAAAAGATAATCTCTGTCCTTTGTTTCGTTCCTCTGCAATGTGCTGTTTAAACACACGAGCTAAGCCGGATGATATTGGCGTAGAATCCACGACAATTCATCTAGCGACAATTCATCTAGCGACAGTTCATCTATCGACAATTCATCTAACTGAGGGGGTACGACAATTCATCTAAATTAGATAAATTGTCGGGATACCGTTAGCGTGTCAGTGTCTTGCCGATATACGAGTTCCGAATTTCAGGTCTTTATTTGAACTGTGACAAACAGCAATGGATATAAGACAAAGTAATAAAGGACAGCCAAAAATTTGTCTCGATGAATCAGCCAATAAAATCAATAAACTTTGTTTTTGTAGTTGTTATTTTATCCCACAAAAAATAAAAATAATTTTGAAAACCATTTCTCAAGGCCCTTTTGTCCAACTTTTCATTTAGGGCCGTTTTGGGAAAGGCCCTTTTGGAAAAGGACGTTTTGGGAAAGGCCCTTATGTCCAAGGCCCTTTTGTCCAAGGCCCTTCTGTCCCGGATTCATGTTTATACATACCGCAAACATGTGTCAACGCTGTAAGGTTATTATGTTAAAAAAAGACTAAAAATATTTTGCTTAGTAGATGCAGCATAAACACCTGTTGTATTGAAACAGCCCATCCGTAGGATGGGCCCATCCAATAACAGCGAGGTATTGATTTACCCCATCTTCGTTGTTTTGTGCTTCTATAGTTCCAGCCCATATTTGGCTGTAGGAATAGCACATATTTTCTTCTCCCCTTAAAAATGGGAACAGACTGCCTTGTGTTGTGAACAAGATGGGCTGTTTTAATGGTTGATGGGTGTAGAATGGGCCCATCCTATAGCTGTAAGCCACAGAAATAGCACATATAGAGTCAGTATGTGCCAAATCTACAGACAGATGCATAGGAATACCCCATCCATAGAAACAACACATCTGATCAAGTATATGGGCCAAATCTACAGACAGTTGCATAGGAATACATCATCCATAGAAACAACACATCTGATCAAGAATATGCAATAAGGGTTGTCGTCTGCTCGAGACCTCAGTACCACTAGTAGTACTGAGGTCCCGAAGTGGCACTGAGGATACGGTGGCACTGAGGACCCGACAAATTTTTCATATGAACTCCCCGCCCCGCTCCGCCCCCATCTTTCATTGTGTCTTAAAATCACTGCTTCTTCCGCCCTCCTGCCACCCCGTTAGGCGGCACCGTCAGGTTTGGCATGGGATCTTTTATCTTCTTGTATTCCCACTGCCCCGCCCCCACCACCCAATATGTTTATCTCAATATCTTGCAGTTTTTTTTCCATAAAATATATATATAAACATATGTATATTCCTAAAATGTTCAAAAAAAAAAAAAGATGCGAAATTTATCTTTTTGGCATATATATATATATGCCAAAAAGAGAAATTTTGCAGCTTTTTTCTGGAACAATTGGAACAATAGACATGTATTTATATATATTTTATGGAAAAAAACTGTAAGATATTGAGATAAACATATTGGGTTGTGGGGGCAGGGCGGTGCGAATACAAGTCATTGTTTCGTCAATTAACAATCTTTAAGAAGAAAAAAATCTCACCCAAATCTAAATATAAAACAAAATGTTTTACTGAGGCTAGAGACGAAGTCCCCATGCGCTGTGTTTCCTTCACCGAGTCGTGTTTTATGGGGAGAAACTGTATGTGCTGTGTCAATAGCCTCTGTATTGATTTAGCCCAGCTATTGGATGGGCCCATACAATAATGTGGTATTTCAATGCTGGGGTGTTTCAATGCTACAACACCTATATCCGAAAATGTCAGTAAACATGTGATCAAAGTTTTTGATAACGGTATGTTGAAACACATGGTTAACACATCTTCTACTTGTTGACCATGTTGAACATATATAAGTTGATAAGTTCAATGCGTAGTTGAATCCAGGTCCTACTGCGTTCCAATGGAAACCACACACAGTATTAGTGGCGGTCATAAACATTATAAATCGAACAAAATTCAAAACGGCATTTACACTGACTTTGACGTTTTGTGGCCTTTCACTAAAATTGCTTCAGAAGTTCCATTTTTCGATTATATTGTGGCACTATCTGAGAGGTATCTTTGGTACCAATTGGAGGCCAGTTGAGCAATTAAGTGAGTAACAATAATATTTTTTATTAAATGCGAACTTTCTTTTGTTCTTCAGTATACTAAATATCTTTGTTTCTCATATATATAGTGGTGAACCTATGTGTGTCGAAAATGTGTGCTGTGTGATTTAATATTCTTCCTAATTAGCATTCTCGATTATGGATTTTCAAATCAAAGTTTACTTGACTCAACCGCAAAACATTGGCCAGTATCAAATAGTGCCCTGTTGTGCCACTATATGCAAAACGCTGACACCTAGCCAACGATAGGTTTTTGCCATTCGCCAGAAATACTGTTGTGCCAGGCATTGGCTCTCATCCGCTAACTTAACGAAATGCGGTGTTGTTGTTGATTGTTTTGCAACTATTTAACAGCTTAACCAAAACCAATATGAAATATTTTTGAATCCATTTCGCCTTATTTTATTTCTCATTCCGTTCAGTTTCGCAAAGTTATAATTTTCTGCGAGGGCTATTTATATGTTGCGGAATGGGATGGAACCGCTCTAAGATATTCAGATCTCGCTAACTGTTTGCGACCAATGGAGAGATATAGGGCCTGTACCTTCTGTGTGTGTATGGAAAAGCTATTCCTTGGGTCTTCCTCAAACCTTAGAGAATGAAAGCATATTTAGTGTAGATGTGCAAGGGGGGTTCAATTTGTTAAATGTCCGCCCGTCTGTCCGTCCGTCGATCTTTAAACTTTTTTCTTGTCCGGGCGATATCTCAAAAAGTATTTATCGGAGCTTCACCAAACCTTACAGGACGAAAGTGTATATAGTGTTGATGTGCAACGGGGTTTCAATTTGTCAAATGTTCGTCCGTCTGTCCGTCTGTCACACTTTAAACTTTTTGTTGTTCGGGCGATATCTCAAAAACTATTCATCGGATCTTCACCAAACATTACATGAAGAAAGTGTATATAGCGTTGATTTGCAATAGGGGTTAATCTGTCAAATGTCTGTTCGTCTATCTGTCCGTCGTTTTTTAACTTTTTCTTGTCCAGGCGATATCTCAAAAACTATATATCGGAAATTCACCAAACCTTACAGGAAGAAAGTATATATAGTACATATGTGCAACGGGGAGTTCAATTTGTCACTTGGCGTCCGTCTGTCCATCCGTCGCACTTTAAATTTTTTGTTGTCCGGGCGATATCTCATAAAGGGTAACTCGTCCACGGTGATGTCACTGCTATTGGCTGAGGGGCCTGCATCTCCGATGACTATGATTTTTTTTATTTGCTTCCCGTTTTATTCATGAAAACGAAAACACATGGGGGGGGGGGGGGTTGGGAGTCCTAGGGCCAGTATTGTCAGAGGAGTATTACAAACAAAGTGACAGAGCATTAAAGAGAAAAAATGTCCAGAACATTGGGTCCATACAATTTCAATATATTCTTTGCAAGTCTTCCACTTGCCAAG